>WBMZ01016965.1:0-31886 GCA_013400975.1 Atrichornis clamosus | reverse complement strand
GAGCCCGCCGCCGCCGCGGGAGGCTGGTGAGCGGGGAGCTGCTGTCGGGGCGGGCACCGGGCCTCCGCCTCACGGGACAAAGCCGGGATGGGAGGGACCCCGGTGCCGCCGCTCGGGGCCGGGGCGGGGCTGCCCGGGGTTCGGGGCGGTGGGGCTGTGCCGGTGCCCACCGAGCATGCGGGCGGAGGGCGGGGGTGGAGGTCTGGAGCCGGCCCGGGGCGCGCTCCGGTCCCGACCGGCACAGCCGCCCGCCGCGGGAGACTTGGCGGGCCCTGTCCGGTAAACTTTTCCCCGTCCTGGTGGGCGCCCGGCGCCCCGGAGGGATCGTCTGGCGGCCAGAGCTAGTTGGGCTGGGCGTTTGGGGCTTTTCTTTGCGCCGGAGCATCATTGTGCCGCAGCCCGGCATCGCTCTATCCTAGGGAACAGGTAGCCGCTACATCGGGTCCTCGCCTGTGCTCCGGGAGGCGCGGGGGCTCTGGGGATACCTCAGACCCAGGTCCTGACTTTCGGCTTGCCCGGGGGCATACCCACGTCCTGGTTTTTTGTCCCTTATCCGCCGCCGATCCCGGCCTGTTTCCCCGCGTGGCGCCGCGTGGGTGGGTGCGGGTGGGTCCCCGGTCGCAGCCGGCGTGCGGACGCGGGGCCGCCCGCCCCGGAGTCTGGGCAGCGAGAAATGACGGCTGGTGGGGCTGCAGACAGGGAAATCCTGGTCTTTAAGAGGCGTTTGGCACCACCAGATATTAAACCAGAAGTGAAGAGTTTTTTCTGGCTCTGGTGCCTGACTCCCTCCCTTTGATTTTTCTTTTTAATTTGTTGGCTCTCACCAGGACACTTGTTCTACTTGCGGTGATGCTGGACACTGCGTGTTAGATATGAAAGGAAACAAAAGAATATTTTAAAAGCTGTTTTTCCTGCAAATATTGTTGATCTCCTTGAAGGTGTTAGTATATGCCTGAGAGTGATTCACTGGCCTTTGGTTAATTCAGACTCTGTGAAGTCTATGAAAAAGCCTGTCTAAAACAGTCTATTTCCTAAAAAGAGACATACGACAATCTGATTTGTGAAACCCACTGATATTCCCCTTCTCTTCTGCTTTTTCGAGAAACAGATCCTAATTTATCAGCCTGCCAGACAGAAGGAGTCTGCAGGTACTGTTGGTTTAGCCGATCAAAGACACCCTTCCCAAAGGTGTCACTTGAATTCAGGTGATGCTTCTGGGTCAGTGGCTCTCTCCCCCTTCACTTTGTCCATCCGCTTCTTATTAGTTGTCTTTCTTTATGTCATGCGGTGTGGGTGGCTGTTGGAGAGGCTTGCCAGAGTGTCTCCCAGCCCAGAGGCAAGAATCTTTACTGTAAAGTGCAAGCTGGTTTAGGGGTCCATGCAACTGCAAGGTGTCCATAGAGCTGGTGGTGTTCCAGTAAGCCTGCGTGGAGGAAGCTCTGAGGGATCAGGCTGGTAAATTTTGCTCATGTGCCTCCAGAATTGGGGTGTGAAAGAGCCTGTTCACTTGCAGACCCTCGGGGAAAGGGCCTCAGTTTGCCTGGGGTTCAGCTGGCGGGGAGATGATGACGAAAGGTTGGTTACGTGAGGAAGGACTTATGGAGCCACGTGGGGGATTTGTGTGCCCTGACACCCATAGCAGCTGGCTGCAATTTTTCTCGTTGCATTCTCTGAGCCTCTCTTTACTAATCCACTGAGCTTTGTGGGAGTCCTCTTCAGAAGTATCTCCAAAGTTGTTAGTTTCAGGTATCTAGCTACTGGCTGACTGCAATCAGACCTGGCCAGGAGGGGGGGCGAGAGGGGGGGCAGGAACACAGGAATGCAGGAATGTCTTGGTCCTGGGGCATTTCCCTCCTGGGGAAGGAAGATGGGAAGGAATCCTTGTCTGTAAGTAATCCAAGAGCAAAACGTTTCTCCCCTTGCAGACAATGAATCGTTTCAGCGAGCTGACACTGTTATTTGTGGCTCTTGGCAAACCAGACAAGAGCTTTCTGCCAGACACTTGCTCAAATCAGTGCCAGCCCCAGCCCTGCTGATTGCCTTTCACTGGGTGGGAGAGAAGCCTTTGTGTACCCCGGCAGTAATCACAGTAGTGCTTCTGGGTGAAGGAAGGTTGTTGCTGGTCCCCTTGGTTACACAGTCGCTGATTCTGGTCCTTGTGTCTCCAGGCCTTTTTATTTTCCAGAGAGAGGATGCCACTTTGGAGAAAAAATTTTTCCTGCCTGACTGTGCTTGTGGGACAGTTCACAGCTATTTCCAAGGCCCCTTTTTCTTTACCCTTGATCTAAACCTTGCATGAGGCTAGTTATACGTGCTCATTAAGCAGGGAATTAAATCACATAGGAATGCTGCTTGCTTGATGTCTTCTCTATTACAGAGCTATCCTTAGAAGTTGGGGCTTTTCAAGTGATTGTGTGGGCTTTAGCTAAGCTGTGAAAACAGTCTTGTAAACAATATGACTTTGTGATGAAGGCAGAGTAAGTGTAATTATCACCTGTCCTATTAAGAATCTTCCCATTTAGGGGCATAATCAAGCTAATCAGACAGTGTTGTGCTTTTCCAGATGACTGGGTGATCCTTAAGTGTGGCTTGGGAGCAAAAATGAGCAGCGGAGGACAGTGCAGAAGACGCAGTGGGCTCTCAGTCTGACACACGAGGATTTGAAGATGTCTGCGTGCAGTGACTTTGTGGAACACGTTTGGAAGCCCGACTCCTGCAAAAACTGCTTCAACCCAAAGAGTTCCCATCGGCTGCAAACACCCCCAGACGTGGGAGGTTGTGGCGTGCTCCTGGATGGAGTTCGGACCAAGCCTGAGAGCCTCGTGTTGGAAGAGGAAGGTGTAAATACTTCCCCCTTCTCAAAGCCAACAATTGCTGTGAAGCCAACGATGATAAACTCGGATGTTTCTGACGCGTGGGCGGATGTGAATATGAATGCAGATCTGTCACAGGTAATGATTAATCTAGTCAAAGCATGACTTCCCGTTACTTACCTTCCCTCGGCAGGGCTAGGGATATCTGTTACAACTGTTTCCTTCCCTTTGTTTTCCTTTCTGGTCTTGACTCAGGTTTTTAAACTGTATATTGGCTTCTCAGTATATCTTTGAGTAAAGCTGAATGAGCTGTTGCTCACAAGTCATGAGCAAAGGAGCTCAAAAATACATTGTTTATTTGGGAACTTCCGGTTTTTAAATGAGGATGTGGGTTAAAGTTATTTTCCTGGGAAGATTCACTGAAAAGAGGTCTGGCTGCAGTCAATGCTAACTAGATCCATGGTCTTTGTTGGTGAGAAAGAAAGTGCCCTGCCTTCCTACTCCTTGGGCTCCCAGCCTCTGCCAGAGCAGTAATGCCCTCTGGGTGTGGCAGTGCTGCCAGCCTGCAGGCTGGCAAGCCCCGTGGTTTGAGTTGCAATTGAGACGGGTGCTGTGCTCCTCGCCCTGACCAGCTGATACCAGCACGGCCCCAGCCACACAGAGCAGAGCAGAGCAGAGCACGGGCTGCTGTCCCCCTGCCCGTGGCATAGATGTGCTCCTATTTTCCCTTGCCCCAGAGAAGGGTCAGGGCTCACCTCCCTCAGCTTCCCATTGCTGCCCCTTTCTTCTCTTCTAAAGGGTGAAGGGCACACGAGCGCAAGCTGCCATTTTTGGTGGCGTTTGATTTGTGTGTGCAGATTTGGCCCTAGGCTGAGTTTTGCGCTGTGAGAGCGGGTTCTAACACCCTGGCATGGGGGTCGCTTCATAGGCACGTGTTACCCTCTGCCTCTCCCACTCCTCCCTTGGCAAGCAGGATAGATCTCCCTCAGATGATGAGATTTCAGATACATTTCCCTGCCTGCTTCTACTTCTGAGCATAGCCAAGCTGCTATCCCAGGATAACCTGTGATAGTCTGTGTCTGTGTTCTGGAGTCACACACTGGAGCAGTGTGAAATGAAATGAAAATAAGCAGAAAGAGGTGCAAATATTCCTTCGCTCTCTGAATCTTTAATTGCACAGTGATTCACAGACAGGATGACAGGTTGGACATGTTTCTGGCAGCGAACCCATAGGAAGAGAAAGGAGAATGTCTTATTCCAGTGCATTGCCATTGTTGGTAATGCTAGGATTCCAAATGGTCCGGGAAATATGACAAGTATAGTTTTAGCAGGAAAGGTTTCTGGAAGTCATTGGTGGGGTGAGCACAGCAAAATAGGTGGTGAATTCCAGAGGACTGTTCTGCAGAGCTGGGCTTTTGTTTTTGCAGTTTGTGGGTTTGTTTAAATTTTGTCTTTCATTTTGCATATGCACATTCTGACAGTGCACTTGTCTCTTTGAAACATGCAGGTCAGTTGGGGCATGATTTCTGGCAAACAACTCCTTCTGAATTCAGGAGATGCACAGCGCATGTGCCTTGACAATTTTGGCAATGGTGGTGTGAGAAAGCCCTTCCTTCACAACCAGCCCAGCGACTGCTTGTCTTGCTGTCCTCCCAGCTACTCCATGGTGGGTCTGCACAGCCTGGAGAGTCGAGTGGAGCGAAATGTCTCCGTCCACAGCCTGGTACTTGTGGGTGAGGTGGGTAAGCAGGAGGACAGAGTTAAAGACAAGCTTGTCCTGCCTCATCAGTCCCCCTGCTCTAACCCGTCTGCCTTCGGAGACAGAAGCACTACTAACTCTAGCAGAAACCCTTCTTCCCAAGCCAGAGAAGTAGCAGCTCTCCCTTCGGGGAGTGACTGTGGTCACATCTCCTCTGGGTTTGAAAGTGAAGGGGGTGAGTACTGTTCAATCACAAACTGCCACAAAGAGCACCCTGTCTCGTGGGAGCCGTGTTGCACAGAGGAAAAGGTTGCACAGTGCGAGAAGGAGAGTCACACTCCCTGTGGATGGAGGCAGCGGGATGCTCCCGAGATTCCCAGGCCAAGTGGCCGGGCAGTCAAGTTCAGCGAAGAGGAGCACAGAGCTGTGAACGTGGCCTTCTGCATCACAAAAGACCAGAGTGATCCTCCCCGCCATGCCCTGTGTTCAGAGAGGAAAAAGCTGGCTCTGCACACTGAGCCTGTCACTCTCCCTGAGAGCATGGGGAGCAGCAAGGCGGCTGCCCTTGCTTTGTCCCAGGAGGATGAGGACTTGCCTCTCCCTGGGGAAACCTCTGTCACTGGAGGCCCCCGGACTGAGGGTTTAAGTACTCCTCAGCAGGCTCTGGTGGAGCCGCAGCGCCCTTGCCTTGCTGAGCCAGCCCGCAGTGATCCCATCTATGCCGAGAGCACCAAGAGGAGGAAGGCACAGCTGAAGGCTGTTGGTGGACAGGCAAAAGCTGAGAAGTTGGCCCATGGCACTGCCAAGGAGAAAGCTGACAGGTTGTGGAGGGATGGTGGCTGGGCTGTGGCAGGTGAGAAGGAATACCAGGACTCCACTGGCCAGGTGGCGGCAAAGATAACTATAATGACGGCGCACACGGAGGATGATCACAAGACGATATTCCTCAGCAGCCCTGACTCAGCTGTAGGAGTTCAGTGGCCATGTATCAGCCCCACTTCCCACCCTGATTTTGGGACTTCATCACCTGCTATTGAGTCTGGACAGATTTTTCAAGCATCTGGAAGTGAAAATACCCCAAGATTTCATCTGGCAGCTCCTGTCAAGACCTCACTTAGTGGGGGTCCAGCCATCCCCCCAAAGATGTCCAAAAACAGCCAGCCAGGCAGTGAGGGGAGCCGTGTGCCCCCAGTAAGCTCCCACATGGGAAGGTTTGGTGATGACAACAGCCCGGATGGAGCTGGTGTTCAGCTCCTGCCGAGGAGCTGTACTGATACAGGTACCTTTGGGACGTCCCCTTTGCCGTGCACTCATGTGAATGGGCTCTCTGTGGAGGAGTCCAGCAGAGGCCTGGCAGGCTCGTCCTATGACAGGAGGCAGAAATACTGCAACCCAACATGGACCAAGCAGTGCCGAATAGAGGAGGAGGAGGAGCTGGAGGAGGAGCAGGAGCTCTTAAGCCACCCCTGGGCAGTAGGAGCTGAGAATGGAAGAGCTGGTGCTGACTTTGCGGATGACAGCCCGATGCTGGAGAGTCAGATTGGAATCACCAAATCTTCTTCTTTCTCCTTTGATTTCCCTAAAGACAAGAGCAACGGTATGGAGTTCACACCACCACCGCCGCCGCCACCCAAAAAACAGTCCAGGTACAGTCTGTGAGTGTGTGTGGTGGCCTATTAACCCTTTGCAATTGGAATGCTTGCTGGAGGGTTCATTGACTAGGAGGTGCTTCCCATTCTTTTTTTCCTCCTTTTCTGTCCAAAGGTGGGCTTTCAGGAGCATGGAAAGTGACTGCACAGCTGAAGAGCTATTAATCTTTTTACTCTGAAAAGCTGTCTGATCTTTGCAAGTCTTGGTTTGAGTGTTATGTGCACTTGTGAAAGCTCTTCAGCCTTTGAATCCAAATATTCAAGTGAGAACAAGGTCCATGCCAGGGACGGCTGGTGTTTCCCAGGTCAGTTTAATTCTGTCTCAGCAGTTCCTTGATGTTGAATAGGATAGGAAATCTAGGGTTGCAATCTCCTCTTGTAGGTGGAACTGGGCAACTTCTCTTGATGCTAATTACAAGGGTCTCCAAAGTCAACATTTTCAGTTTGGCTCCAATGTCTTTTTGCTTTCAAGATGAACTCTTAAAGCTCCAATTTCCCAGGGAGGACTTCTTGCCTACAAGCAGGTAGTTGGAGCTTGCCCATCATGGGCTTGTTATGTGTGGGAGCCACCTGGCTTCAGGCGACCTTCTGCTTACCACTCTCCTGGAAGTCAGGTTTGCAGGCAGGGCAACAGCAGGCCCCAGAAAACAAAAGTGTGTGAGGGAGAGCTGCCCTTCTGGGAAGGAAGTAGCTCTGCTAAGCAATTAAAAAACCCCTCCGGCTTAGAATACTTTGTGTGCCTTCAGTATCTGCAGCTGTGTGTATAACCAAAAAAAAAAAAAGGAAGAAAAAGGGGAAAAAATAAATTAAAAAAGAAGGTGAAACTGGGGAAGAAAATTTGATTTCCTGTCTGTGAATTAGGTTGTCTGAATATACTGGAGAAGGATGCTTTCACCTTTTACAGGTATCCTGTATTTGCTTTATTGTGTGTGTCAGTTTTGTTACCTGAAACAGTGCATTGCACAACAGATCTGACTCTAGCTCCTTGATTTAAAAGTCAAGAGAAGAAGGGATGGGTGTTTGGAGGAGAACTTGCCCTTGGGGTCCATGGTCTAACTTATGTGTAGCATCACTGACCTCCAGGTTGAGGCTGTGAATTTTTAATGTGTTTTGGGATTGGCTAGCCCAGGGAACTGGTGTTATAAATTGGCCAAGAGGTGAACAAATGAGGTTTCTCAAGGAAAGGGAAGAGATGAACAAGTGGCTTTAGTTCTCCTTAATGCTTTTATTCTGCAAGCTTGCTGGAGTCAGAGGAAAGGAAAGATCCACAAGGAAATGAGCGCACAGAGGTTGTATTTGCCACAGGAAGTGTTGCGGCCCAGCGGAGATGATACGATGTTGTCAAGCGATCATTTAGGAAACACCAAGTTGCCTTCTGAAAAGTCCTCTAAAACCTGATTCCTTCCCCTTCAGAGCAGACAGAGGTCACCATGCAGGCCAGAAGGATGGCAGCACTCAAACTCAGCAGCATCTTCCACTTGCAGTGCTAGGAGCTCCTGCTCGTGGAGGAGCAGCCATGCAGATTCCTTTGTACTGGGGGAAAGGATGCTTCCCGGGTAGTGCTTGGAGTCCTCTGCCTTCATGAGTGCTGGGACGAGGCAGGGGGCTCCTTGTCTGGGTGACTTGGACCAGTTGTGCTCCAAGCCAGGCACATGCCCTGCTGTTGACCTCCATGTGGTGTTATGACACCTGGGGAGTGGGGAGCATTTTCTGCTCCTTTGAGGGGCTGTTTCGTGCTCCTGGTGTGATTGTGCTGTGCCAATTCTAACAGCTGCTTTTGAGCTGGCCTGAAAGCATTTGTGTGCTAGAAAGCCTATGTGCAAGCATAGACAGGGAAACCGAGGTCAGGGAACACGTGGCATCCATGACTGGGATCTCTGGAAGAGCCATAAGCACTGCCAGGTGGTTGAGGTAGGTGCTGGTTACGCAGTGTGGCTGTAGGGCATGTTGTGCTACAGGTATTTGTCTCCCAAGGGCCTCAATGCCTGTAGCTGAGCCGTGGGGCACCTTACTCCAAAGAGCACAGCTCTCCCTCTGGCTTCCGAAGCCCAGCTGGCAGAGGAGCAGTAAGGAGTGATCTGATCAGATGCAGGTTTTGCAAGCCCTGCTTTGTTTGTTTGCTTTGAGAGTGCTTTTGTTTTCGTGTCCAGCGTGGCTCCTCTGAGCGTGTCAATGCGGGAGCCAGGGTGGTGGGAGGGATGGCTGCATGCACTGGCAAAATCACCACAGTGGGATTGTGTTACCCGGGGCAGTCGTTGCAGCTTCGGGCCATGACATGGCTCTGGCCTGGTGCTGGAGGAACATCGCCTCTGTTTCTCCTGGGCTGCAGCCAAATACCTGAAGAAGGAGAGTCACAAAGATGACTCAGAGGCACATCCATGCTTTTCTAGTGCCAGGCAGTGTGTGGACATGTGCTTGTCCCTAATGGAAGAACCACTGATCCCTCTGTAAGGCTTACATAGTTCCTCACAGAGACAGTGCCTCAGCCCAGGACATTCCCTGGTGGCACAGCTGCAAAGGCTCCTTTGGTGGGTGGATGGAGATGAAGCAAGTGTAGACCTGGTGCGTGGCACAAGTTTGGGGCTGGGGCTTAGCAGATCAGGGTTCATCTCAGCTGCAGGAAAGGCATGTGACCATCCTTTTTCCAACTAGATCTCAAGCTGCAGCAAGTCATTTAATTTCATGCTGGAAAATGAAGTCTGCCTGTTTGACTTTCCTAATTAAACTTAATTTCTTATTTTAAAAGAAACTTGCATGTGTGTTTGAACTAGTTATAAAGCAGAGAAACAAAAAGTGAGTCTATAGATTTTGTTTTGTTCATCTTGGCTTTAACAATTAAAAGGGAAAAAATTTTTACAGGGTAAATTCCTGCCAGACACTGAGGAAACTCCAGTTTTGGATTAACCTGTCTCTTAGGATGGCGGAAGGAGTGATTTCAGGGGGGTTTAAAAGTTGTCACAAAAAAAGGAAAATAATGAATTTGTGTGCCTGTTTTGTCCTATATAAAGCTACTCTGGATCTATTGCTACTGTTTCTTCATGTAATCCTCTCTTTCTGCTTGTTTGAAAGATTATAGATATTTAATGTTTTCTTGGTCTGAAACAGAATGGCAGATAAGTATAACTGCAAGAGGAAAGAGGCTGGAAAGGGAAGATGGTGGCTGGTCCTCCTCCAAAAGCTGGGAAGGTAGTTGGCTAAGGGAAGGGCTCACCAGGGAAACTAGGTTCCCCAGGACATAGATGTGCAATGATGATTTAAAGGTTCTTTGGTGTGAAATGCTCTAGTACAGCCTTCAGTTTCTTGGCACGAGGCATGAATCTTTGCTGAAATTTATGTCTCTCTTATGCAGAGGCTCAGGCTAAATGATCCTCGTGGTTTCTTCTAGCCTGCAAAACCTTGATGGTTAATTTCTTTCATGTGCCTCTTAAATACAGGAAACAGTGATGCCGTTTTGCATCTTGAGCTGTTTTCATCACAATTAGTGCCACCTTCAAAAGGCAGTGCTGTAGAGAGCTTCTGAAATTCGCTGAGTGCGCTCGCGTGGGGTAACAAAGGTGCAGCACAGCACTTCCCCACACCTGTCATCGCCCAACGCAGCCGGGCCGAAGGAGCCTGAGGCGTGCCAAGACTGCCTTTACGGTGCTGCTGCCACCGCTTGCTGCCGCAGGGAACACAGCACAAGAGTGTAACAGAAAAACTCCAATGCTGGGAATTGGAGCACCCGGAGAAGAGCCAGGTGTTGAGAACCGGATCGTTAGGAAAAGGGCCAGGTTTGTTCCTTGCTGGGGAGGCGGTTCTGGCTGGTGGGGCTGTGCTGTGCGTTCCTTGCCAGGAATGGGTCTGGCAGAGCAGCACTGTACCTGAGGCAGCATATTCCTCTTTTCTTATCATTCCTGAGGCATCCGTTTCTCCTTGGAGCTGTGTCAGGATGTACCCCAGTGACGAAAGCAGACTGGCATCACGGAGCTGCTGTGGCAATTACAAATGCAATTGGAAGTCACATGGGTCCCAAATTTTTATCCTCTTCTCTGTGGCTATGAATGACAGCAGGTATTTGCTGTTTGGTCTAGGACAGGCCAGACTCATTATTATTAAAATAGCAAATTATAATAAATAAGAAACTCTGGATGACACCTATTAAAGTACATAATTAATAATTAAATATATAAATAAAGCAAAGAAGAGAGGGTATGGCTCAAGCAGGAGCAAGAATTATGCTCCAGGACAGGGAGGGAATATACCTTTTGGATTCCCCTGATGTTTTTTGCCTGAAACTAATCAGGAATTTTTCATGCTACTTCTGCCAGTGAATAATTTTGAAAGGTTGTGATTTATCAGCCAAATATTTTAGGAGAGTTTGTTTCTTTTAAAATTAAAGTCATTCACTCTTCTGTGTGTTTCCTGTCTTACCACTTAAAAAAGCACAGAGTTGGAAATCGAAATGAGATTTGTTATCTTTTTCACCACACTAGAGTATGCAGTGATTTAATTTTTGGCCTACCTATGATCTTAATTCTGTACCCTATCTGAATTTTCTTGTGTATCTCCAGACTCCAACCCCTTTTTCAACTTAACCTGTGCTACATAAAATCCCTCTGGTACAGGGAGAAGCGGTGTACCCCTCTGAACGGAGCTAGGAATGTTTCAAAATCCTTTCTTTCCCTTAGCTCAGTTTTGGTTTCTCTACATTTGCCAGCTAATAGCAGAAGGATAAGCACGAATCTAAGCTTCAAATGTTGCAAGCTCCTGTATGCTGGGTTTTAATTTCCCTCTGCATACAGGGGAAGATGCTGGAAGAAACAGCAGTGGAGAGAGGAGGAAGATATAATTATTCACGTTTCATGATAGACAAGCATATGGTACAATGGTGCTTCCTCTTGTGTAATAATTATGCCCAGCCATATGTTATGTGTAATGCTGTAATGCAGCCTGGCCTTTCTCTCTTCTGTGCATTGGTTCCATTATTTTATTCTGGGAGGGGGTGTCTTGTTGACATTATCACCAAACATCACCCGGAGTGCAGTTTGCTTTGTGGCAATTTGTGTGCGTTCTCTGTTCTCCTCTCCTCATTTCCCTGTCACATGATTTATAAAGCCCAGCACCTCTGTTACCTGTTCACTCCTGTCATCTGTGCTCAGAAAGAGTGGTCTCCTCCTGCCAGCACAGCAAAACTGGGAGACCCCCGTGATGGGACTGCAGAGTGACCAGGTCTCCCTGCGGGGCAGAGATGCCTTGCACATCCTCCCGTGCTGCCAACAGGCTGCCCATGGGATGGCTGTGGGAAAAAAGCAAGTAGGAGCCTTGCAGCTTTTGTGCCTGAGTGGCCTTCTCCCGCTCTCCAAACCTGCCCCTTGCGCTTGTGGAAAGTAACCAGATCTGTGAGTCAAATCTCAGGCAGGAAATTCAAGCCGAAGGTATGTCCAAAGTCCAGGGATTCCTGGGGCAATATCCCAAGGCATGTGTGTCTGCTGTGGTTTGGGGAGCAAAGTTTTGGTGCCCATCTCCACAGTCTCTCTGAGAAGTACAAGGCATACAGTTGGTGATGCTGGACTCCTGCAGCAGAATTAGGTTGGACCCCGATCTGTTGAGAAATGTGAAATTAAACACATGGCTACTGGTCGAATTGAGACACGGGGAAAACGAAGCATGTCCTGGCCAGAGCTGCAATGTGAGGCATGGGAAATGGTCTGGGTCCCTCTTCAGTGTTACAGAACTCCAGACTGGGGGGGTTTGGGGGTTTTTGTTTTATTTTGGTGTGGTTTTTTACAAGACCACTCTTTTCGATCTTGACTTGTTCTAGGCAGGACTGTGAGAATAATGTGGAAAGTCAGCTGGATGAAACTGTTTATGATGGGAAAACTTGGAAATGGGGAACTGGAAGGGTTGTCTGACTATGCCAGGCTGTTGCATGGAGGATGTTGAGTGGTTTAAGGGTATTTAAAGCTACCAGAATGATTTGGAGAGCTGGAAATCTGTGAAATCCTGTGGGTTTAGGTTATTAGATTGGGAGAGCTGACTCTCGTGTCCTGCTTTTTATGCACGGGCACATGAAGAAGGTCTGGTGCTGCTCTTGAAGTTGCTGGTTACGTTTAAGGTGCTGAACAGGCATTTCAGAAATGGATGTAAATTAACCACTGTTACATCTTTCTGAAGGGGAATGCAGCTCAGAGATGTTAGCAAGCCCATGGTAGGGGGCACAAACCCAGTGTTTTCTTCAGGTTTAAAATGGGTTGATACGCTTTATTTCCAGTATCCTTTGGTGAGAAGGGCAAGATGGAGACCAGCCACCTGTGCCCTTGCACTTAGGTGTGGTGGAAGGAACACTAGCAAAGCAGGGGAAATTTGGGTTAGCTGTAAGTCAGGGTCCCACAAGCTATTGCAGTGATGAGCTGTTCAGCTCTTGGGGTGGAATTTCACTGAAATGGGAAAGTTTGATCCTAGAAAGTTTTCATTAGTAATTCTTTGGTATAGCAGGCGGTATTTTGATCTGTGCAGGCTGCAGCCTGGGCTTCAAGCAGCTCATAGGAAGAGAGGGAGATGTAAGGCAGAGGTATTTCCAGGAGGTATTAGCTGGCCCGGCTGTAACATCTGAAACAAGAGCAGGATGTCGTTTAAGCGGCAAACAATTTCTATTTCGGTGCGCCTATTCAGGAACTGCATTTTACATAAGTCACGGCGGTGCGGGGAGGAAACGGGGCTCTCCGTGCATCTGACTTCACCACCACACTGAGCTCAGCAAGGGCAGCAGCCAGCACGGTCCTGGCAGGCGCCGCGTTGCGCCCAGGTTGCTTGGAGGAATAGGTGTGGCTGAACACAGCGGACCTTGGACCGCACCGAGCAAAGTCCCATCTCTCTCTGAGTGCGGGAATGGTAAGGCAGCTCTGTGAGTTTGTGCTTAGTGATGGGAAAGAAACAGAAATGCATCAACTTTTCTGCGGGGCTGGGGGGAGGAATGTGTTAGAAAATATCTCATCTGGGTGAATTGAGACTGGCTATCTTGCTAAATCTTTTCTTATGGATTCAAATGCTTCTTTGATTCTTGACAGGTCAGACAGTGCACCCGCGTGGATGTGCACCCTTGCATTTTTTCCACACAAATTACTAAAAGTTAAACATCTGAGAAGGTTATAGGATAAAGTTATATAGTTATAGTAAAAAAAAAAAAAGTATTTAAATGCAGTTGATTGCTTTCAGCAGCATTACTCATAACAGACCTAAACCTCTAAATCTCTCTGTCTCTCTCATTTTTTTTGTGACTTGTATGGTGCATTGCAAAGTTTTGTAAATCATCCCCAAGAGGCTTGCTATGGTAAATTAATCACTGGTGTAAGACCAGTGTCTCTGCTGAAGTATACCTGAACTGGTTTTTAGAGCCTTATTTTCATCAGCCTTTGGGTATTTTTAGATGAAGGCTGCTCAGGCAAATGAGGAAGTCTGGCGGAAGTTTCTTCCGGGCTTCCCATACACTCTGCTCTCCATGTGGTGGTGTGGACATGAGTAAGTGCTTTGTCTGGATTGGGAATGAAACATTTCTCAATCTTCAAATAAAAATCTCTTGTAGCATCTGCTGGGCTTGAGAGTTTTGGACGAGGAGGGATCCTGTGCATGTGAACAGGGTGCCACAAGAAAACGGTCGTGCATGCCTTTTGTTTGTCTTTCTCAGCAGCCATTCAGCCGTCTGATTAGGAAATGCCGGATACCTTCCAGCAAGATAGCTGGTGGAAGTCCTTTTACTTCTGTACAAGTCTGCCACTAATCTTTTTGCATTCTTAATCAATGTGTTGAATTTTATCAGCAGATTGGCAGTTTTACTTAAAAAATGTGGACTGATAACCTTTGTTTTCTGGCTGACAGTCAGAACTGTACCAATGTTAGGAGTGTTTATGCGCTGCTGTACTGCCTGATTTCAGCAGTTTCTGTTGTTTTCCAAGACAGAAAAAATGAAGAAAATGCAGGGGAATTCCTTTACCTTAGCAAAAAGTCCTGCTTGCCTAAACTGGTCACTTAAACCATGACCTGGCAGGTTATAAGCCCAGTTTATGGTTGGTTTATTATTTTTTTTTTTTTAGGTGGAAGCTGCATGGAAAACTGTAGGTCTTACATTAAAAACCCCTTGGTGGGTTCTGGGTTTGGCAGACTCAGGTTTTATGCAGAGGTGCTTCTTGAAGTGTTGGTTGTTACTGTGATGCTCTGTTGGAGATGATGGACTCTTCTACTCGTGCCTCTGTCATGAAGGAATTGAGTTCAGACACCCAGCCTCAACCTCCCTTCTGTAAAATGGGACGAGTAACGCTACTCCCTTCCCTTGAACTTTATTGAAGGCAAACACTGGTGGGTCCCCACTTCCCAGTGGCAGTGGCCAAAATGGGATGTGGTCCAGGACCTCATATGTACAAGGCAAAGGAGGCGCAGATGGGGGCTGAATGCGCTTGGCTTACTGGCTTTCCCTCTCTGCTCAAGCACAGCTAGTCTGTCATTGGGGGGTGGCATGGGGACTGCAAGCCTGCAACCTGCTCAGAGTTTGTGGGATGCAATTGCCCAGGTGCTGGAGGAAGAAGAAAAGTGCACAGGAATGAGGTGGTCTCATGTGATAAAGGCAGCACAGAGTATGGATAACTAAGGCTACTCTCAGCTCGAGTCTCCATGCACAAGTGCATGTAGGGCATCCTTTTGCCATCTGTCTCCTGACTTCTCTTTCACTCTCTCTAGGCATGCTCTGAAAATGAACCCGAATAACACTGAGTTGGAGAGGGTCAGCAACAGCTCTGCCGAGAGCCTCAGCCCACCTTTCAGGAGCACCCATGTCATCTTCACGGCCGGCTCCAGCGACAGCCTCGACTCAGACACACAGACCGGCAGCGATGGCAGTAAGTGACCACTGGCTATGGGAGAGGTAGTGCTGGAGCAGCATCCTCAGAGCAGAGATCAGGAGGGTCTGATCCCCAGCTCCTCCAGTGACCCTTTATCTTTCCCCTTCTACTTTTCTGCCTCTTGACGCACTTAAAATGGATGTGGCAGAGTCAGACTAATGTCATAGACTTTTTCATTAAGCAAGTGCCAGTATAATTTACTCTGTAGCTCTCCTCTAGTCTGGATAAAACCTCCATCTGACAGCAATTGTCCTTATCCTGCTTGTGCTTCATGCATTTCACGATGTCACAAGTAGCCCTGCCCTGGAAAGTTCTCTATAGATTTGAGGAGTACCAGAAGGAGTTTTGTGCTAGAGGTGATCTTTTCCTCTCATTGTGTTCCCAGTTATTTCTTGAAAGGGGAAAAATCTGCCTGCACTCGTTTAACTGAGATTAAAAAATACTTACTATGAAGTCACTTTTTTCATCAGCACGTAACTTAGACATGCACTAACGTGTTCAGCAGCTCAGAAAGTATTTCCTTAGCAAAAGCAACCTTCATGTAGTGGAAGTTCTGTCTTTCCAAGAGCAACAATGTGCAGCAATAAAATTAAGAGCCAGAGTTCTGGAAACTTCATTTTTCCACCGCTAACTCAGAGTCTAAGAGTGAGACCATGCCAGGAAATTGTACAGGGGTTAGAAAAACTCGCATATGTTGATCTTTACTTGCTGGGCACAGAAGCAATTTGCTGTCAAAAATAATAGGGACAAGAGGATTTCTCTGCGTCCACTAACAAAAGCAACTGTTTAAACTCATCATGGGACAGACAACTTTTTAAATTAATACTCAAATGCAATTTTTATTGCTGATGCAAGCAAGAAGCTATGCAGTCAATCACTGAGTGAGGTGAACTCAAATTAATTGGCTATGCTGTCAGATGTTAAAATATGAAGTGGAGGGGAGCTTTTAAGCCCTTGACATGCAGAAGGACTCTATGCTGAAGGTGCAGAGCACTGTTAGGAAAGTTGTGAAAGAGTTTAATTCATTACCCTCTGCCTGGGGCAGAGCCCAGCAGCGTGTAAAAAAAAGTTAAGAGCAGTTTGGCATTTGTGGGCTAGGCATGTTGACTGGTTGCCAAAGATTCCAGTGCTGACGTTTGTTCCCTGAGACTCTCTCAAGTAAATCTTGTCTCTTGAAACAGGGATTCAGCTGCATGTCCTGGCAGAGATGCCTCTGTTGAGGTGCTCTTGGACTGCATGCTGAAAATTTCTCTTGGCTGTATCCTGCATCAAAGCCCCTTGGATGGAAGTGACAAGAGGTGCCATGCTGAATGATCCCTGCCTCTGGCTTTTAACAGGGTTTTAAAGGAGAGAATCTTTCCTGTGGATCCATTAGGATATGATGCAGATGTCTGGGTTTTCATTAAAGCTTGGGGCATGAATCTCAACTGTTGAGCCAGTTGCTTCTCAGCTGAAACTGGAGAGCAGTCACTTGCTGGGCGACTGGGGTGCAATGCAGGCACACACCTGGGGCAAGGGTCCAACAGGAGTCAGATAGCTCGGCACCCAGGCACTGGGGCAAAAGAGACGTGTGCTGATTCACATCTCCTACGGAGCTGTTTCTGAGCATATTGTCAGAAATAGGCTGCTGACTGCCTTGCATGGGAAACTCACCTTCTGCCGAAGCTGAAATCAGTGCTGCCCATTCCTGAGGTGTCTCTCAAGGATGTTGCTGTGATGGGGTGCATTACAGGAGGTGCACACAGACAGCCTTGGCAGTGGAGGGGACAAATCAAAATGGCCATCATGCTACCAAACTCTGGTGGGGAGGGACAGGGCCAGATGGTGCCAGCATCCACTCTGGTGTCTGAGAACTAGGGGACCTGCCCTCACCTCGTGTGGTCCCAGGAGGTGAGCAGCTAACAGGGATTGCTGCTCTGGCACAGCTGGTACGACTTTGAGCCTGCAAGTGACACGCCAGGACAGGCTGGGAGCCCAGGGACCTGAGCCCCTGCACTTGGAGGTTGTGTGTGCTGCTGGTGAGTCACTGCTGCTGGGAGCTGTGACGGAGACAAGTGCCTGCTGCGGGCTGACACAAAACTGCCCCAGGCCATTCCTGTGGAGCAGGCAAAAAGCCACTGTGAGGAAGTGCCTGCTGGGAACGCTCAGCAGCAGCTTTGTGAGGAGGAAGGATGGTTTGTTACCACTCTGCAGCTTTTGATAATGGATTTAAAGAAAGCAATAGATCCTGCTGTCTGCTGAGCTATTGGCTATTTGCTTGGAGCAAAACCTCACCAATCACCTTTCAAGGTTAACACTTGCATGCAAGTTGTTAGTAGAGTCCCGTTTGTCATTCAAATGGCATAGGAAAATTCCCTTAAATTATTATATCTCTTCTTTTTTAATTTCCCCTCCACTCCTCACTTGTTCTCTCTCCATGACCTGAAATTATTGCTTTTATTTCAATGTCAAATCACCAAATCATCTTCTTGTCCTTTTCTTTAATGTCCCACTTCTTTCATGGCATGTAACTGTATTACCTCTCTCCAGTCTGGCCAGGCTAGGAAAACAGCTGCTACAGCTGCCCAAAATGAGCCAGCCATCCCAACCCAATCCATGTGCAGTTGGCATGTGGAGCTGCTTGGAGTTTAGTGGTATGTGGTGGGGCCAGCCTGCCCTCTGAGCAAAGAGGTCTGTCAGTAAGCTGGAAGACAGGCAGTAGGGGTAAGGCCAGATTTTTTTTCAGGAAATTGCCAAAATTTCCTTGCTCAGTGACCCTTACCCAGTGTGAAGCAGAAAGGTTCAATATACTTGGGGCTGCTCTAGCACAGCCGAAGGGCTGGAGCTGTGTGAGTCACTCTCTCCTTATCGTGCCCTGCTGCTGAAGCACTGGGTGGCAGCTCCCAGGTGAAACAGGCTGTGTTTAAAGACTGTCCTTGTATTGAGTGCTTCATTCTTACCTCCCTGTGGATGACATCACAGCTTAAATATTTACCCTCTACTACCTTTTTACTACTGTATATGCAGTACATAGGGGAGTGGTTTCGAGGGTGGGGAAGTGCATTTCTCTAGATGGCTGGTTGCAGCCTGCTTTGCAAACCTGCTCTATTAAACTGGATTAACTCCCTAACCCCTTCAGTGAAGCTTTGCAGTTGTGAATAGCTGAGGACTGTGCACTGGATTCAATTTGCTTGCTGCTCTTTTCCCAGCAAGGGCCCTGGGGGTGGCAGGGATATGGAAAAGGACCTACACTCCCAGCAAGGGCCACTCATGGCATCTTCTTGTGTATTGCTATCTCCTAGGACACTCGTCTGAGCCGAACCACTCGCCTCCTCCAGCTGAGAGCCAAGTGTTTCCCCCTGTCCCTTTCCTTCCTGTCTCCACAGAGGATGGTCCCTCCTCTGCCCCCAGCTGCCCTCCCCCTCTGCCCCAGAAGAAGACAGTGATCAGAACTGTGTCTTCTCCAGATGGCTTTTTTGGGGGACAGGCTTCTTCAGGCAAAGCAGCTGGTGCTCCCAGCCCCAGGCTGAATGTCAGCCACTCCGAGAGCAATGTCTGCCTCCGAGAGGAGCCTCACTTCATCCACCCAGCCAGCCTGGGGGGCCGCCCTGGTGCCTTCTCCTCCTCTGAGTCCCTGGAGAAAAGCTCCAAAGGAAACAGCTACTGGGGCTCAAGCACTGGTAAGAGCACAGGGGCTTGCGTCTCCAGCAGAAACCTCCAGTCCCTGTCCTCCTCGCAGCTCAGTGTGTCCAGCCAGGTGTCATCGGCCTCCAGCCTCCACAACCTCCTGAGCAACATGGACAGCAAGGAGGGGGTGTACAGCAAGCTGGGGGCCCTGTACGCTGAGTCCTTGCGCCGCCTGGTTGCCAAGTGTGAGGACTGCTTCATGCGGGAGCAGAAGAACGAGCTGCACTTCAACGAGAACAACTGGTCACTCTTCAAGCTGACGTGCAACAAGCCCTGCTGCGATTCGGGGGATGCCATATATTACTGTGCCACCTGCTCCAAGGACCCTTCTACCACCTATGCTGTGAAGGTAAGTCCACTCCCAGGAGGTATCCAGGCTTACCTCCATCTTCTAGATGGAGATGTGTGCACTAGCAGCACACAATGTCTTGTACAATGTCTTGTTTTCTCTGTTTGTATTTCTCACAGGTGAAGTTTGGCAAGCAAAACCCTTTCCAAAATTGCCTCTTTTTCCCTACTGCTTGCAAAGGTTAATTTGGAGAAGGAGTTTTCATTGTAACAAATGCCAGCCAGATGCTTATTGCTAAAGGGGTCTGAAACCCAACCAGTTTCTCTCTCTGAAAACATCTTTGTGCAAATAACTGTGTTGTAAACTCAGAGGCATTTGCCTCTGATAACACAAGCTGATGAAAGGCTGCTCAAAATACAGCATTTTTGCCTTTGACTGCCTTTTAAGTGGAAGGTCTGACCCAGATACCATGTGAGTGCTAATATGATCTTGAAACTACAAGATCTATTGTAGATCCCAATTAAACAATGTGAGGCTGACCCAGACATCCTGTGTAAGGTCAGGTATGAAATATTTTCCTGTAGCTCCACAGAATACATGTTTGAAATGGAAACTTGAGGTGCAATAGTTCAACTCTTTGAAACCTGGATAAGTAAGCTTATCCAACCCGTTCCATGGACATCCTGTGGATTTTGGGTTCTTGATCCATGTTACTATTGAATATAGAGATGTTCATTTCCATTCTGACTTAACAACAGGGACATTTCATTGCTGCTTATTCTTCAGGTTGTTTTCAAAGCCTAAAGTAATTCCCAAAAAAGCACTGTCAAAGATGCATTAAGGAAGAAAAAAAAAAAAGGAAAAAAAAAATCTCTGCTGAATCGTTTCCACCATTATGAACTCTAAGGCTTGTTTTTGGATGTTTTAAAACATCCCTAAGGGATGTTCTAGTTAAGTGATAGCTTAAAAGCCACTTCATATCCTAAAGGAAGTAGTCAACCCACCAGGGGGGGCTGTAAATAACCAGAAGGTAATTAGATGAGATCTTGTACCAATACCCCTAGTCCAGCACTCAGAGCTGCAGTTTTTCTTGTGTGTTATATGTAACTCCATCACAACTTTCTTCCTGAAGCTGAAGAACTGTGTGGTGAACTGCTGTGCTCCTTTTCAATCCGCAGTTCGCTGTGGCATGCCCACACCTTGCTTTTGCCTGCCCTGCTAGGTGGGGTTCAGTGGCTCAGCTCTGTAGCTGTAGTGCCCAAATTCTTGCCAAGGCAGGAACAGCACATTTCGGCCTCTTACCACGACTGCACTTGTGTCCCTGTGTGTCCCTTGGTACACTGCAGAGCATCTTAACAAAGCCAAACCCACTCCAACAAGGCCCTACTCTGTGCCAGCATAGTGATGTGCACGTGCACAGATATGGTTCCTGTGTGCCACCATCCCTTTTGTAGCCAGAGTAAGGAATGAATAACTGTGAAACAGTACAATTGGCTGATCCCTAACTGCCCCTCCTGGCTTCTGGTATAGGTTTTTTTGACATGAAAGAGATCACAGATCTGTAGTTAAAATTAGAGTTGGAGAGCTCAAAACGGGCAGAGGATCTGACTTGAGCCAAGGAGCCTGCTGAGGAGCAGGAGCCAGAGTCTGAGCTGTGCACAGGCAGACATGGCTATGTATACAACAGTTTGAAGGAGCCAGGATTACATGAAATGGCTTTGGAGGAATTAAGCCAAGATATGCTCTATGCCTTGCCTTCTTTCTCCACTTAGAGGTGCGTGACTAAGCCAGCCCCAGGCTCCTACTTGGAGCTTGCAGCATGGAGGATGCCTGTGGTGCAGCCAAAGTCACAAAGAGTGGCTGGATGGGGAAGATCTCTCTGTATTCGTTTGGCTGTAGTTATTCTGCCAGGGACTCCTCTCCTGCCAGGAGTTCCTCCCCTTTTCCTATGCCTTACACGTCTTTCCTTTGTGAGGAGGAACAAGCAGGTTTGTTTGCCAGAGGGCTGGAGGGTCTGCTCTGCATTTGGGGACCTCCTGCGTTATCCTGGGTCCCGCTGTGTTAATTTGCAGTCAGCCTAGCTCTCCAGAGCTTGTCTTTCCACAAAATAAGCACGCAGCCATGGCAGGGTATTTTTGTTTAGAAAAGAGAGGACAATAGGGATTTGAAATGCCCCATCTCCACAGTACTGTCTCATCTGAGTGAATTACCTGCAAGTGCCTAGATTCAAACCCTTGCTGGAGGAATACAAAAGCAGCTCACTTCTTCAGCTCCTCTCTATTCTTGTGTATATTTTAACTCGGAGGCAAAATTGATTTCTTGTCCGATTTTGCACGCATGCTGTGACTGGCAGTGGCACGCTCCAGGGTTTGAAACCTTTTATGCTGAGTTTCAGCCTGTTGCTTATTCCTGTGGCTGAGATATAAACACATCACTAAATAAAAGAAAAAAAAAAGTATAATAGAAATACCAGAAGGCCCTATAAGCTAATGGATACTTCTATAATTAACCTGAATTTGAGTCTCTAATGCAGTATAAAGCTAAAATACAGAAGAAAATGAAGATAGAAGTCATGTAGGTTTAAGAGAATCGAGATTATAAAATTCTTCTTTCTCCCTAGAGTTTACTGCACTCTCATTTCTTTGTAGGCCTGTTGTTAGGTCCCATTTTCTCTTTGGTGTTTTTTTCCCTGTGCTGATGAGTACAGCTTGTTGCTGGTTTCCCTTAGCCATTGATCGGGGGTTGAGAGTAGTTGCTGACACAAGGAAGTGGAATGGTTGAGGAGGATGTGAAAGTAGCTCCAGGGCTTAGGGCCAGAGGAGGATTAGGTGGGAATAAGGTGCTGGAGGTCTCTGTCCAGCTCTCACTACAAACAGCTCTATCGCTCGCAGCCACATTGCGTCGCGTGGGGCCTCATCCAGGAAGCTACTCGTGGCAGGGCTACTGTCCTCCTTTCCTCCAGTTACTGGGCATTGCCTGGCAAAGGAAGCATGCCCAGAAACGCAACCCAGATATCTGGTTGCTAAGGTTGGGATATTGCAGGACAAAAACAATCCTCAAGCCAGGAGATAGTTTAAAGTACTTAAGGGAACAGTGCGTGTCCTGCTTTTGCTGTTGTCTTCCTTCGCATCTGTAAATGGCAGCTTAGGAGCCGACCTCTAAACTTCTGGTCTCTCCCCTGTCTCTGACACTGGCTGATGAGACTTTTTTTTGGTCTCTCCTCACAGATCTGTAAAACCCAGGAGTCCAAGGTGGCTGCTTCGTACTGCAGCCCCGCAGTGCCAGTCCACTTCAACATCCAGCAGGACTGCGGGCATTTTGTGGCCTCTGTCCCCTCCAGCATGCTGCTGGCTTCAGACCTGGGGAAAAGCATGCCTGGAGATGGCTTCCATCCCTCCCGCACTGCCAGCGAGCACGACTGCGTGGTGGTCATTACCCGCGAGGTGCCGAGCCAGACCACTGCCGACTTCGTGAGGGACTCGGTGATGCTGCACCAGGCCAAGCCCGAGCTGTATGAACGTCGTGTTTGCTTCTTGCTCCTCCAGCTCTGTAATGGCCTGGAGCATCTCAAAGAGCACGGCATCATCCATCGTGACCTGTGCCTGGAGAACCTCCTGCTTGTTCCCTGCAAGCCCCCCATGAGCTGTGGGAAAGCCAAAGATGACAAACACTTACCCCGCCTCATCATCAGCAATTTTTTGAAAGCTAAACAGAAGACTGGAACTGGAGACTCCAAACTGAAGAAGAGTCAGGCCCGGCTGGCCCCGGAGATTGTGTCAGCTTCTCAGTACAAGAAGTTTGATGAGTTTCAAACTGGTATTCTCATCTATGAACTGCTGCACCAGCCTAACCCCTTTGAGGAGAAGGTGCACCTCAGGGAGCAGGAGTACAGCCCTGAGGACCTCCCTGCTCTACCCAGCCTGTCCATCTACTCACGGGGACTCCAGCAGCTGGCCCACCTACTACTGGAAGCAGATCCCATCAAGCGTGTGCGGATCACCGAGGCCAAGCGGATGCTGCAGTGTCTGCTTTGGGGGCCCCGAAAAGACCTGGTGGAGCAGCCCCTCAGCCACGAGGAGACCCTGCGCCAGGTGCTGCAGAACTGGGTGGACATGAAGCGTGCCCTGCTCATGATGAAGTTTGCAGAGAGGGCCGTGGACACGGAGAGGAGCATTGAACTGGAGGACTGGCTGTGCTGCCAGTACTTAGCATCTGCTGAGCCAGCCTCCCTCTTGCACACATTAAAACTGCTGCAGCTGCTCTGACCTCGGATGTGTCTTGGAGGCAGCTGAGGGCTCCTGGTTGCCTTGAGGCTAAAGGTACACAGCCCTTTTATATGTGGGAGGTTTGAATCTCAGCTGTGGATGCACGTTCAGCTCTGGCCCTGCACTCCACTCAGAGCGCACAAGACATCTTTAGTATCCTCAGCACTGTTAATTTGCAAGCAGGCAAAACTGGGAACCTCCCCCTCTTTGGGGGCTTTTTGGTTTTTGGTATGGTAAATGTGGACTAATAAACTCCTGCCTGCGTGTGTGCATGTTCCTAATGAACTCCATATCCTTGAGTTGATTTCTGCGCCTATGGGACAGTCCTCTGATCCCCACCTCTCCCAAAGCATCAGAGCCTTTTTGCCTGGGAACACTACCATGCTCCAGAATGGGCAGTAGGGATGAATGGCTGCTTCTCCTGGGGATCAAAGGCAGTTCACGTAATGCTCCTTTGCAAGGGAGCACCAGGGGCTTTCAAATTCACATCTTTTGTGGGTTTTGGCATCCATTTTGCTTCTCACTTTAAAAACAAAAATTACTGCTTGTTTCTGTGTATTAGTTGTATTTTTCTCTTTGGGCAATTCAGTATCAGCTGCCTGTTGCCTTTGTTGGATACTGCTACAGCCTGGCTTTTCTGTCTAGTGGTGCAGCCGTACAGGCTGTTGGATGTGAAAGGGTGAGAGAGAGCTCAGGATGGGTCTGTTCATGAGGATATGCTGCATGCTGGGAATTACCCCTTGTAAAGCTAATGAAATGGAAAATCCCCAATTCACCTCCAAGGCCTTGGTGGGGGGGGAAGTCAGGGCCAGGTTGCTTTGCTTTCCCCATCCCTCCAGCTCCCTGCCTTTGCCTGGTAATTCACCTGTCCCTTGTGAGTAACATTTATTTAACTCCTTTATCGAGAGATGAGCTGGTCTGTGAAAGGCCGGGGCCAGACAGTTTCTCCTTCTTTCATTGTGCTCCTGGATCACATCCGTTGGAGGAGCACATCTGCAGTGCACCCAGTCCTGTGCAGTTCTAATTCAAAGGCCAGCAGCAATAAGACCCTGCCAGCCCCCTCCAGCCCCTTTCCCTCCATCCAGGCATCGAGTAACCACTCAGCTTGGGAGAGAGGCTGTGCTACTAAAAAAAAAACCCAAAACGACTTTCCAAAAGGTTGTGGGCTTTTATTCTTCCAATCCAACAGGAGGCAGAGATGAGCTGCCCTGCTCCTGACACCAGTTCTGCAGCCCTTGGAGAACGGGTAGGTCTGGAACATTTGGAGAGAGCCCAGCATCAGCTTGTCTGAGACAGGATGTCACTAGCTGAGCTACTCAGCTCCCAGCTCTAATGGGGAGAAATTAATGAGCACCTTCCTCCGGTCTTGATTCACCTCCAGACCCAGCTCTTTTTGGGATTTTAATTCCCCAGGTTTTTTTGACACTTCATGTACTTTCTGTGAATCTTTTCTAGGCTTCTCACCTGGAATTTTTTTTTTGTAATCTGTTTGGCTATGGTTGCTGCTGATGGGAGGGGATAGTTCTGTGTCTGGGCACCCATTTGCAATGAATTTCCCCTGATCCCCTTAGGGAGGAGGCTGTGCACGTCCCTGCCTGCTGGAAGAATGTGGGATGGCTCCAACTGTGACCGCTGGGAATTTTTTTATACACTGGCTTTCTTGCATCTGACTTTTGGGTCCACTTCCCTCCAGTGTAAGTAGGAGAAGCTTTCTGGCTTGGTAATCACTGTCCCACCGATCATCCTGATCACATCACTCTGGAAGGTCTGGCTCTGACTTGCTCCATGTGGTCTCACATGGGCCAGCAGAGTGATGAAACAGCTGGAGAAGCTGTCTGAAGTAGCCCAGCATATTCTTCTGAGATAAGACGAAGAGATGACTTAGTGTCTAAGCATGGATGTAGGGAAGAGGTTGGCAGCAGCTCTGCAGGACAGCACTGAAGGAGGCAGGGCCTGGCCATGACAAATCCAAGTCGTGCTGGCAATGGGGAAATAATATGCACAGCAAGTGACAAAGCTTGAGCTGGGTACTCAGTGGGACTCAAGAAGTAGCCAAACATTCAACCAACCCACATAAAACAAGATTGGATCCATTCTGCACGCTGACTTTCAATTTGGTGACAAACACTTTGACAGGTGTTGGCACAGGGCCTGCATGGCGTGGGATGTTAACCTCATCAAACTGTCCCTTGACTTTGGGCACTTGAGTCTGGTTCTGGTATTGGTCCTGGCACTTTGCAGCAGCATTCCCAGCAGACCAGACGCCAACAATAGTCTTTTTCAGCTATATTCTTTTTAGATTGGATGGGTGGCCTCTTGCTCTCATATAAACAATTTTCTTGTTTCGTGCTGCCCCCAGGCAACCTGGCACACCCTTTCCCAGTGGTCCATGTGCACAAGAAATGTCTCTGCCAGTGCCTGCAAATGCTGCATAGAAACTGTCTGTATTTTGCTGTATTTGTGCAGGGTGTATTTTAAGTGCAAGCAATAATACTGGAATGAAACTTTTTCCATGTCAATTTTGGCATGCATGGCATGCAGCAATAGCCTGGTTTCACAGGACTCATTCTGCCAAATCCATGGAGCTCGATATTTGACTTCGCTGAGCAAATATTTCTGAAGGCCTTTGCAGTGCCTGCTTAAGCAATTCCCTGCTATGGTTCTGCAAAAATGCCCTTGCTTTTCAAGAAGCAGAAGCAAATTTCCACAGGAGCACTGGAAATATTAACACACTGCTCATGCCTCTCATTTTATACCATCAAATGCCAGGTGGTGGAAGCTTGTGAGCTATAATGAAGCATGTGAGTCAGCATTATTTGTTTCATTTCCCTGTGCTAAACAAGCAACAACCAGTTCCTGGCGAAGGAATTGTTTGACAATACAGCGGGTGAGCAGACCAGGCTGACCACTGTCAGAGCAAACTCTGGGCATGAAACTCAAGCAGATATGACTCAGACACAAGCTTTGGGCATATAGTGCTGTTCTGGAAGCATTTTGGTTGAATCTTTGTCTTTTCTTCAGAAAAAAAAAGGACATAAATGGGAAGGGAAGCTATTAAATAGGGTTAAGGAGGCCTGAACTGAGCTCCTGTCTTAAGACTTTCTCTGTGACCTTAGGAAAGCAGCTTAACTCCCATCCACAAAGCAGGGATGACAGTTTCTGTGTTACAGAGCAGAATCAACCACAAACCTCGCAACTTTACGTTTGACTGTGTTAGGCAGGACATGAAAGTACCTAAATGAGGAAGGAATTCAGAAATAAATGCAATGATTTATTAGAACATAATATTGCAAAACTCCTTCTTTTATTTTCTGGCTTTTTGCTACTCGTTGCCATTACAGATTTGCTGAGCACTGCCTGTAAATGGCTCACTGCTGCTTGTGGCAAAGGCCACAACACCCTCTGGATGATCCCCATTCCTTTGTGGCTGGGTTTTTCCCTTTAGCTTTCACAAAGAACAGACACAAACATATGCTGGAGAAGCAGAGCTGCTTCTTAGGGGAAAACACAGCAGAGGAGTGAACCAACAGTGCAATAAAGGGATGGGATGTGCTGAAGGGGTGGAGCTGCCCTGCCATCAAAGGGGAGATGCCAGGAATCATCCAGACTTTCCAGCACACTCAGGTAGCCCCAGCATGCTGGACATCCCAGAAATGGCATTTCTGCTCTGGGACTGCAGCTCAGAGCTGTCTCCACTGGATGGGTGGCACTTCTCTAATGTGCTTCAGAGCCTGTAGTGCAACACTCATGGGGAAAATCACAGTGCTGATCATTTTTTCTATTATTGTCAGAATGATCTCCATGTGCCAGAGAACACGTGGAGAGGCTGGAATCCTCCTCCAAGCCTTGAAGAACCAAGGTAGCAAAAAGCAGATACCAAACCCTTGTACTTGCAGAGACCCCAAGTATTCCCTCCTGAGCCAGTCAACTCCTTCCATAGCCAGGAGGAGCAGGGTGGAGACATGAGTGATGGAAGTTGCCAGTACACGCCCCAAATGCCCTTGAAATACGCCAGTTCTTCTCCTGTGCACAGGGGTAGTGTTTTCCTCACTGGGGCAGAGTTGAGAGTTGGAGCTCACCAGTCCATGGATGGCCCTCAAAATGCCTTTCCCCTGAATTTCAGAAAAGGAGCACCTGAGTTACTCAAGGCATTTGAGCAAGAGACATCTTGGAGAAGAAACAGTGAAAAAAGATCATGAAGACCATTTGCTGCACTTTTCCTCCTCAGCTACAATTTCTGGGTGCATTTGGGCTGCCTTTTTGCAGCAGCACAGCACCTGGATGTCAGCAGTCCCATGGGAGTTCTCAGGGCTCCCAAAGCAGTCAGACCAGAGCAAAGAGGACTCCCATCCTACTGGGCTGCATCAGGCAGAGTGCTGCCAGCATGTGGAGAGAGGTGATCCTGCTCTTCTGTTCAGCACCACTGAGATGCACCTGGAGTGCTGGATCCAGTGGTGGACTCCTCAGTACACGAGAGACATGGACATACCGGAGAGAGTCTGGCAAAAGGTTGGTGATGGCAAAGCGACTGGATCATCTCTCGTCAGAGGAGAGGCTTGAGAGAACAGGGACTGTTCAGCCTGGAAAAGAGAAGTCTCTGGCATGGGGAGTTTATGAGTGTACTGCTAAGTACTGATGGAGAGAATGAAGGACAAGAGGTAAAGAACACAAGCTGAAATGTGTGAAATCCCACCTAAACCCAAGAAACTACGTGTGTGTACATCTAGTGTGTGCATATTGTATGTGTGTGCTTGTGCTGTGTGTCTGTGCTTGTGCTGTGTGCTGCGTGTAGGAGCAGAGGTGTGGGTGTTGTATGTTTTGTGTTGTGTGGCTGCACGTTGTGTGCACAGTGCAGGTTTTGTGTGCAGTGTGTGTGTGTGTTCAGTGCGTGTAGGGTGGTGGTTCAGGGCTCTGTGTGGCCCCAGCCAGTGCTCGGTTCCGTGGGGGTCCCGAGGGCGCCCAGGAGCAGCTTCAGCCCCAGAGAGGTCAGCAGCATGTGGGAGAGGGGACTGTGGGACACCTGACAGTTTATGGGGCAGACATGGGGAAATCTGGGGGGCACCTGGGGGATTATGAGGCACGTGAGAGGTTGGGAAACCCTGTGGGAGCTATGGGGCGTCTAAGAAAGCAATGTGACATCTGAAGGGTCAGGATACTGGGGGAGAGGGTTGGATGCATATCCAGGAGATCAAGGGGACCGTGGACTGGGGGAATGGGGGGTGCTTATGGGCCACCCGTGGGAGTTGTGGAGCACCCAAGAAAGGGGAGAGGGCACAGAAGAGAGACACCCCAGGGGCTATGGGACACCCAGGAGGCTGGGAAAACCCGGGGGTTTATAAGGCACATGGGGTACCAGGTCCACCTTGGACATGGCTGGCGGCACCCAAGGGGCGCAGGGGCACCCGGAGAGGGGTAAGATCGCAGGATCCCCCCAGAATCTGATGCTGGAGCCCAGACCTGCGACACCTCCTTTATTGCAGGCACTAACGGAGCCCCCGGTGCGAGGGAGAATCCGCGCCCCCACCCAGAGCCCCCCGGCCCAGCCTCACTGCGGGGGCGCGTAGGTGCCCGCGAGGTGCACGGGCAGCCCGTCGCGGCAGGCGACGCGCACGTGGTGCTGCAGCTGCCGGGCGCGGTAGGCGCAGGGTGGCCGGGTGTCCCCGCCGCGCAGGCGGCAGGCCGTGAGGCTCACGGCGCTCGGGGTGCTGTGGAACCCCGTGGTGTCGGGCGCCTGGGCGCAGGCGGCCACCAGGTCCCCGGCGGGTGCGTGCACGAAGGTGTTGGAGGGCTTGCAGGGCCTCCCCGGGGCCGTGACGCGGCGCCGCGCCAGCATGGTCTCGCAGTAGCGGTGCGCCGCCAGCGTGGACGTGCGCGGGTTGTCCACGTGCTGCCGCAGGAACTTCTCGTAGCGGCTCTCACCCACCGCCCCTGACAGCGCTGCCAGCGCCAGGGTCACGCACAGGAGCCAGCCCGCCATGGACACCTGGGGAAAGGGGGGTTAGGGCCATCTGAGCTTCTGGGCCCCTGACGGTAAACCCCACCCTGGTTCTCTACAGTTCTGCACTCCCCAGGAGTCTCGGTCCCCTATGGAACACCCCCTACCTGCTCCTCAGACCCCTGGCTCCCCTATAGATCCATCCTGTGTCCCGAACCCGGATGACATGCACAGTCTCCCTTCCCCAGTGGATGCTTGTGTTCCTCCCAGTCCCCTCCCACAGACTTTCTGGTCCCCTATGCATCCTTCACCCGCACCTGTGTGTGTGCGCCTCGGTTTCCCTTATGGCCTCGGGATCTCTGGGATCCCTCCCACTCCTCTGCACCTCTTTTATATTGGCCCCAGCAGGGCCCAATGGGCAAGGATCCAGGAGGAGGGGCAGGGTAAAGAGCAAGGTCCAGTGGATGTCTGGGGGGAAACCAGGTGTCCAGGAGGCCCCAGTCACCCTCATGGCCCCCCAAGGTCATTAGGTAGTCATTAACAAACCACGTGATTGTCTGCGCACATTCCCTCGGGTGGCCCCTGCCCATTCTGGCCTTGGCCACCTGTCCCATGAGAGGCAGGACACCTGGTTGTCTGGTGGGGGGCAGGATGTCACCATCACCTCTGGCAAAGCTGACACATCTTCCTCTTGGAAGATGTGACATGCCCATGGCTGTCCTGCAGTGCTAAGTGAGCTATGTGTTCTTTTTCCCCGTGTCCTCTTGCAGGCAAATTCATACCCCCGGGAAGTGCCAGGATGCATTTTGCCTCACCACTACCTCACATGCTCCCAGCTACTTCACTGAAGCAGAGATAGGCAAAGAGCCAGGAGCCAGCCTGAGCCCACCAAAGACCCACTCGCGTCCCTTGACCATCCTAATGGAGCCCCAAGGAAAGCATCTTCCCTCCAGAGGTAGAGGCATGCAGTGTCCCAGAGAGATTGTCACAGATGGGTACAAGTGGTCTCCATCCTCCTTTTCAAAGACATGAGAGAGACTGGAATGGGAAGCGGCAAAGGTAGGAGGTAGGCTTGGTCCTGGGCAGCACCTTTCCCAGAAGAGCTGTAATAGTTCCGAGACTGGCCATTGTGAAGGTGCAGAGGATCCTGCCCTGGCCTTTGGTGGCATTTCTACAACATCTCAGGAAATCCTCCTCAAAGGTGCACAGCCCCTACAGTGGGAACAAATCAGGCACCTGGCCAAAACCTCAGAGACTTGGAAGGTCAGCATAACCTCCTTGCTGACTCTCAGATGCTGACAATTCCCTGTTCCTGCTGGACATGGAGGGAGCATGGGGACTCTCATCACGACCCCTTGGACACTCTGCTTTCCACTGTCCTGGTGTGGGTGGAAAAGGGATGGTGTTCACAGGAGGAGAAACAAGGCTGGATGCTTGGCAATGGGCTGTCTCTAGCCAGCATGGTACAAGTACCTGTGCTGGAGCCTATCCTACCTGGCCGACCCTCAGGCATATCTTTGCCAGAGGTTGCTGTGAGGTTCATTGGTGAACCACAACCCGTGGCCAACTCTTGTCCCAGGGGAGTCCCAACTGTCTGCTGCTGTCCTGGGCACTGCATCTCCATCCCTGCCCACGCAGATGGGCTGAGCAGAGCCTCTTCCTACTCCATGTGTCAGGGAGAGGAGCCATTGGCCAAGGCATTTGTGGCAGTCCAGACCACCAACTTATGGCTGTCCCCTCGGTACCCCGTGGGAAAGTTGCCGATTTTAGGAGCTCTCTAAACACAGACACAGAGCCTAGTTTAGAAAGGAGACGTTTATTCTGTGCGGGGTGCAAGGTGGAGATTTCCTCAAATCGAGCACACCATGGAGTAAAAAGTTATCTTTTATACAGTAAAATTTACATGAACCCGCCTATGTAATACATATTCACCGCCTAAATGCATATTTATCTGTATGACGTCATCTTATGCTATGCTTGAACTACAAAGTCATTTTCTTTATTAAGCAACGTCCATTGTGGAAGTTACCCGACGACATCAGTTCTGCTAACAAAAGGTGAGAAGATTCAGTCTGAAGACAGAGAATTCAGCTTGAAGACATCACAAAGGGCAGGAGGTGGCACCTGCTTTTCGCCCGGGCACAGCCGGCGCAGCGAACCCCGTCCCTGTGGCTCTGCCCGCCCGGACAGCGGCGCGGCTCGGGCATCCCCATTCCCGGGAGGAGGCTGCGCTACGCCGGACGCCCGGGGACGGGCGCTCCGCAGGGACAGGCGCTCCGCAGGGATCGGCTGTCTCGGGAGGGGCGCTCCACAGGCGCATGGAGCCGCTGCGCCAGGCGGGGGCGCTCCCGGGCACAGCGTGCTGTGCCGAGCGCTCCCCCCGGCCCCGGCGCCGTTGGTTCCGTCCCGCAGTGGTACGGCCCGCGGGGCCGGCCGCCCCCTACCGGCGCGGGAGGCGGCCCCGTTCTCGCAGGTCTCGCGCGAGCCTCAGTCTCGTATAATCTCGCGGGAGCTGCGACGCCCCGCCCTTTTCGCGGCCCGGGCGGGACGATGGCGGTCGGGAAGAACAAGCGCCTCACCAAGGGCGGCAAGAAGGGCGCCAAGAAGAAAGTGTGAGGGCGGCCGGGGCACGGGCAGGCGGCGCTCGGGAGCGCCGGCGCTCGGGAGCGCCGGGCGGGGCGCCGCGGCGGCGGGATGCCG
>WBMZ01016962.1:0-10198 GCA_013400975.1 Atrichornis clamosus | reverse complement strand
GTAATAATGGTAAATAATAATAAGGCAAAGCAAGTGATGCACATAGTGCTCACCACTCTCTGAACTGATGCCAGACCCCCCTTCCCAAACCCAGATCAGCTCCCCTTATGGGTAATTCTCCCCAGTTCACATACTGGGCGTGATGTTCTGTGGTGTGGGATATCCCTTCGGTCAGCTCAGGTCACCTGTCCCAGCTGTGCTCCCCCCCAGTTTCTTTTGTGCACCTCCTCACTGGCAGAGCATGAGACGAGGGAAAAAAAGTCCTTGATTTAGGATAAACATGACTTACCAAAAAACCCAGATATCAGCGTGTTATCGACACCGTTCTCATTCGGAATCCAAAACACAGCCCTGTAACAGCTGCCGAGAAGAAATTAACTCCAAAGTTACCACGGCTGAAAACCAGGACACAGGTGGGCCAGGACGGCACCTGCTGCCAGGGGGGGCTGCCAGGATGGGGCAGGGGCTGCGTTGGCTCCCTGAAACACCTTTTTGTGGGCAGGGAGGAAGCAGCAGCAGCTGCGGGCAGTTCTTTGGCTGCAGCAACCACGCAGCTGCAGGGGCAGTGAAAACATCCCCCCTGCAGCTGCTGGAGGGGCCGAGGGCACCTGGCTCAGGTGCAGACACAGCTGCAGGTAGAGCACATAAACCTCGGCCCTTGAACCAGACTATTCCAGTAGCAACACTGGGGTTTTGCTAGCTGAGCACCCACTGTGAGCAGGGCAGGAGTATCCAGCTTTACATGGCCATTTCTTGACTTTTCTGTTACAAAGAATTTGGGAAGCCAATCTCTACAAAGCTTTCTGGACATTTATGTTTATGGACGTTCCCTATAAAAAATAATTTAAGAAGAAATCAAACAGCTGCACTGCTTTGTGCCAGCACACCTGCACCCTGCTGAAGATAGGAAGGAAGATCTCTGAAGTGCCAGCAGGGCTTCCTCCTGATGCTGCTGGTCACAGATGGGGAGGTGAATCCCAGCTGTTAGCTCCCAGGATTAAGGGTGGGCTGCAGAGAAACAACTGCTCAGCAGTTTTATCACTGTGTCCAGCTGCTGCCTCGATGGCAACGTTGGCATCACACAATCAAAACGGTTTTGAAAAGGCCTCCAAGGATGTTTGGCTCCTTTCTGCCTGAAGGGGAAGGTGATGAATGCAGCTCTAGTGGATCAAAGTGCCCAGCAGCTACACCCCTCCTCAGTGACATCCCAACCACTCCTGCAGAACACTTGCAAGGTTGTCAGCATTTACTAGCACCCAGAAAAAGCTCCCTGATGCCACCAACTGCGTGGCCGTGATCTCTGCCCAACACCTTCCAGCTGCAGCTTCAACCAGAAGGCTGCCAAGACACAGGGACTGCAAACCAGCACGGCTGTGCTCTTGAGAATGGATTTCATACCGTTTATGGCAAGAACTTTCAGGCTTGGCTAGGTTTTTTTTTCCTCCTACCAAGACATCTATCTCTGAGCTAGATGAGCACGTTGTTTAGCTGCTGCTCTCCCACTGTGGGCTAGCAGTGACAGAGATTTCCTGGTCAGGAGCAAAATATCCCAGCTTACAATGGCAGCGACACCCCAGGGTGTTCAGGCTACGGAGCTGAAGCATGGATGGAGGTTCACAGGAGCAGAGGGAGGCATCTTATCTGCTCCAGGCAAGCAGCAGCATGCGAGAAAGCAGAGGTATCTTGATGCAGATACTATTGCTCTTTAATAAAAGCATCCTCCCCAAATGGCTGTCACTGAAAACACTGCCAGGATTGCAGTGGGCTGGCCTGTGCCAGCTCAACAGCCAGAGACTTGCTAAGGGAAGAAAACAAATTGCAGCTTTTAAATTTTTTTCTATCTACTAAAAAAAAAAAAAAAAAAATTAGACTCATTTTACTTATTTGACTACAACCATGTCCTAAGCTTATTGTCATCCCTCCTGGCCATGAGCTTGGTTTTTAACCAAGTTAAAAAAAAAAAAAAATCCACAAAAAAAGCCCCCAAAACAAAACTGTGTTTCCCACATACTTTCATTTAAAATTTTCCCTGGGCAGGCTCTCCCTCCTTGTGCCAAACCTGAGGGCTGCACAAAGCTCCAGGACAATCACCCACTTAGGCCTTGGCATCCACCTCCAGCCTGTGCTCAGAGGGCAAAGCCAAGAGCCAGGTACCCAAGAAGGGGCAATGGGGGCACCTGTGCCTCTCCCAGCACACCAGATATTCCCTCCACTGCACGAACATCCCCAAGTCTGCACTCTTTCCCCTCAAAGCAGATGGCCAAGGAGCAATAAGTGGCTGCAGCAGCATTTGGATATTAACATCAGTCACTGGCCCACAGGAAGCAGTTTTTGTTTGCTTCCACAGGGCAACAACAGAGTGGATTTGTAGATGGGGTAGCAAAACTATGAGACAAAAACCAAAACATTGAAGGGGAACAGCAGGGTGGGAGGGAAAAAGGTCAAGAGGACCATGGGATACATGTCCAGCACTGCAGCTGCTTCCTCCAGACCCAAGACCTCACTCCTTTAATCACAGAAGTGTAAAACTAAAAATGCAGGTTTTTTCTCTTCATAAGCAATCAGCTTTCCTTCCCCTGTCAGCACCCAGCTTGTAGTGGGTGCAGGAGCAGCCTCCTGGCCCCACACAGGCCAAGACCTGAGCCAGCAGAAGAAAGGTTTCTACCCCGCTGCTTCACCTGCTCCATGAGGCTCAGGGAATATGCTATTTGGATCCTTCCCAAATCCACTGAAAATATCTGTCCAGGAATGCAAGATACATGCCTGATAAGCACACGTTTTAAAACAAGATGTGGGTAAGTTTTAAAGCTGTCCTTCAGTTTGGGCTGCGTTTAAGCAGCACCAGGGTAATTTGTTATCGTGGGGGATTGTATCAATTTAATAATCTGAAAGATGTCTGAAGTATGAAGATTTTCCTTCCCAAATCACTTCAGCAGGAAACAGCTGCCTGAGATGAAGATGGGCGGGAAGAGGAGGAATTACGTCACGAGGAAATAGGCTGACTTCCTTTCCAAGCCAGAGTTGTGTCAGGGACTGTTGACAAGGGCACTCACCAGCCACGGGCCACCCACTAAAGCGCAGGTAGGGACTCCCAGCTCTCCCTCAGCCCGGCTCCGCAGCAGGCAGCTGTGACAAGCACCTGTCACCGCCCGTCCTTCGCTGCCACACTCCCCCTGCTGTCTGACACACTTGATGCTGCAGAGCAGCAAGACTCGCCCTCTTCCCTCAGAAACTGAAGGCAGCAATGCATTTTTGGGAAGTGCAGTGAGTACAGCAAAAACACTTCTCTTACAGCTCCCCGAAGAAACAAACAAAACCCTGCATCTCCAGAGCCTTTGAAGCGACAATTCCTTACAGCAGGTTGGAAGGGACTTCCCACCAGAGACTCAGGCGTGCAGAAAAGCACACCTGCTTGGAGCACAGAACCCCATGGTCAGGAACGTTTGCACACACCAATTAAATATCCCAATTAGCCCGGAGTACAGGCAAGATGACACACGATTTGCCATCCAACCAAACAGCAAGGCTGTGCTCCTCGTGCTTTGAAGCACCTGCTTTTCAAAGCAGCACCTCATCTGTACACAGGTGCCACGTGGCAACTTGCTTCAGGCTGGGGCCCAGGGCTCCCAGCCCCGGCAGGACCAGCCAGGAAGGGGGAGGAGCCATTCCCACTCCCACGTCTCCCCTCCACGCAGTTTTAAACTGTGACTCATGGGAGGTGGGAGCCAGGGCTGTTAGGGGCTGCACAGCCATACCAGCACTGCTCTGCCCACACTAGCTTTACTCAAATAAGAAGCAAAAGCCTCAACTAAGTGTTGCCTCTCCCTCTCCTTTAGTGCTTCCAGGTGCAACAGGAAAGGTAAGATAACATCCTCATTTAACAAATCCTCTGCGAGGAAAGTGAGAGTTGGCTCACGGTGTCTTTATCTAAGCTTTGAACCTGCCACCGTGACTTTCAGCCCTGTTGGGTTGAAGCAGGTTACACCAAAACTGTACCTCACCCAGAAGCTCAGCTGGCCCAAGATCCTTTCTTGGGGAAGCTTAAACTAAAAAAGTACATACATGAAGTTCTCACAGAACTAAAACAGGGTGTATTTAACCAGACAGGAACCTCGGAGATAAGTAGGGCACACTCCACTCCCTCCTCCACAGTCTCTCATTCCTCCCAGCCTGCTGCCACCTCTATCTCACCCTTGCAGAGCCTCCCCTCCACCTCCACCCTCCAGCACCAAGGGCCAAAAACTGACACAAGACAGCAAAGACGCAAGAGCTCTGAAGGAGATACAGCTGACAAGTGGGCCATTCCCTCCCCTCCCAGGCTCCTTAACCTCCTATGCCTCTGCCACCACCGCGGTAGGGAAAAAGTTAATGATTAGCAGGTCAAGGAAACACCCCCGGCCAGGCACAGTCAGCAGTCACAGACACCCCCCAATCCAGGCAAGCAAAGGCATTTGTGTTCCTTCATTCAATCCAAACTGCCACGAGGTCAGACAGGCAGAAAGCGCAAGGAACCCGTTACTGTCGCATCTCAGAGAGAACCAGAGGAGCAACCGAGTTTGCTCCAGGTCTGTCAAACAGATGCATTCCCTAACAAGGAACACCGCAGGAAGAGTAAGTTACAAACACTCAATTAAGTCTGAAGCACAGTCATGCAACCACCCAGGCTGTAGGAATTCTCGGGAAGGGCTAGGCCATTCCAACATCCCTCTCCACGAGGTCAAGCACAGAAAATCCCCAAATCCTGCAACTTTACCACGTTCTAGTTAGAGTTTCTCAATAGCTATAAAAAGAAGCTCGTTCCACAGCCAGGCTGTGTTGGAAAACCTAGTCATTTCACCTTCTCTCCAGTGTTCCCATTCAGCCTCCTACCTTGACCTTGGAGACATACTACAGCTGAGGAGAGACTCAAGTATTCTTGTCTGACAAAGAAAGAAACTCAACCAGCACTCAGCTCAAGTAGTACACATTCCATTCTTGGATGTTTTTATTATTCATTTATCTTTTCCAGAGATAAGTCTCTGCACAACCATAAAAGATGAAGGTGGTCCACTCCATTATGACATTTCTTGGACTTTGCCTTATTGACCTCAACCTGCTTTTGCACTCCCAGTGCCACAGGCAAACTGTGAAATCTGTCTGAAAACAGTCCAGTTGTAGTGCACTGGCACCAGCTGACAGCACTAAATCCTTGGTGCAACCTCTCCCGTCAGTCACCTTGAGAAACACATCAGACCAAAAGACATCACCTAGAATGGGTTTAAATGAGTTTTATTTTAGACAACCTACATGATAGATGTTTTTTTCTTTTTTTTAAAACAATGCCTCCACTCCAAATCAGGGTCAAAATAAGTGAATAAAGCTCAAGATGACATCAGTCCAGTTGTTAGACATTGCCAATTCCTGGTGTTGTGCCGATGAAGAAGAAACAGCAGCCAGCTATGAAGACAAGTGATCCAAAACCACACTGTTTGATTTGTTACTGAAACAAAAGTAGCAAGTGTTAGCTGAAGGTCACAACAGTCACAGTAAATAACTTGTTTGTGTATTCCCTAATTCAATCTGGGCTGCCACAGTCAGGCAGGCAGAAAGTGCAAGGAAGTTACTTTTGCATCTTAGTGCAAACCAGGGAGCAACAGAAGAAGTGCCCATGGTCTATCAGAGGATGCTGATCATTTTATACAACCACACAGAGCAACTGGCACCCATCAGCTGCTGAGCAAGGCAGGTGGAATACTTATTCACACCCTTCTTGCTTCACACACCAAGTTCAGTTTTCCCCTTCAGTAAGAGCACATCCTAAACAAGTACCAGAGCTTACAATGTACGTGCTGTCTCTTAAAACAGCTGCACCAAGAAGCTGAAACAGCTTTTTTGCACACTGGAACACCCTGCTACTATTCTTTTACTCCATCTTGAAGTAGATGGGGTTATCCAAAGAGCACATCCAAAAGGTGTGCCCTTGCACAGGAGATGCAAGAAGCATCTGCTCCCAGGAGGTATCTTCCAGGCGATCACCTGTTCCAGGGCCCAGGACAGACACCACCCTTCTGTCAGGATACAGAAGTGTCATGTCTGTGTGGCCAAAAGTATTCCTTTAGTTGGGCTACAGCTCCCCCCTAGACGCTGGCTCATCTTTACATGACTTGCATACCAGAAAGCCTGTAAGAGGCTTTACAGACAAATTTAGCGGTCTATAAGCAGCCTTCGTAAGTCCACAATGACTGAGCAAAGCAACTGGTGATCCCACACTGGGAGTGAATTCCACACATCTCCAAAAAAGCCAAAACCCCACAAGTGTTGGGATTCAAATACTGTCTTTGTGGCAGCCTCATTTCAATACAGAGTACTTAAAGCAGACCACAGGAGCTGTCCTGAGCTCAGGTAATTGGAGATTCCAATAGAATAAGGTTAAGTACTTGGTCAAGTATTTCTGTGTTCCCAAATTTAGGGCAATATTTAAACTGACAGTTCTTATGTAGCAAAATAAAGGCATCAGATTAAGTGAAATAAGATAGAACATGACCATGCAAGGTACTTCACCATTAACCCCCACAAAAGGGACCCAAAGTAGAAGTGCTCCGTTTCAGAGGACCATCTCTTTAATCTAATTGTTTGAAACATTACCAATTGCACACACCTCACCAGGGCAATCCCTTCTGCATTTCTTAGCCATTAAGTCACCATGACTCATTGCAGTGACACTACATCCCCTTTTAATACAACTGAATAGTATTCAAGGAAAGTTTCAGGCACTTTGTGTAAGTACAGCCTGATTGGTGTGTCCTATTATACAAAGTTTTAAGCTTTTAGACTGGTAGCTACTGTTCAACTTTAACAGGGTTGAGAGCAAGTGGATTGCCTTGAAGGAGCTCAGCCTGTGGCTGGGCACATTCACCCAGTTCAGGTCAGTACTTACACATTTCTCGATTTCTAAGCCGTCCTTAAAGAAAATCATATATGGGGTCACACCGTCCTCACGGAAATCCAGGAGAGCCACCATACCATCTGGATTCATGTTCTCTCCTACAAAGAACTTCAGAGGAATGTGTTATTGAGACATTTAATTGGCTATTACCAGGAGAAAAAGCCTTTTCATATGAAAACACTACAACATCACCAAGTTCAGTTTAGAAGTCTCCCTGCCCAGCTGCAGGGATTTTCCTTCTCTGCAACTTGTCCATCTTAGTACCACAGTGGTTGACACACCAGAGGGAAGGGATGCCATCCAGAGGGACCTTGACAGGCTCCAGAGATGGGTCTATGGGAACCTTGTAAAGTTCAAGAAGTCCGAGCGCAAGGCCCTACACCTGGGTCAGGGCAATCCCAAGCACAAATACAGGCTGGGCCTGAGAATGGACTGAGGGCAGCCCTCAGGAGAGACTTGGGGTGTCAGCTGACAAAAAACTCCGCATAACCCAGTGCTGAGCTTGCAGCCCAGAAACCCAACCATACCCTAGGCTGCATCGAAAGAAAAGTGACCAGCAGGTCAAGGGAGGCGATTCTGCCCTTCTACTCTGCTCTGCTGAGGCCCCACCTGGAGTGCTGCATCCAGCTCTGGGGTTTACAACTTTAGAAGGACCATGTCCAGGTGGGCCACTAAGATGGTCAAGTAGACTCGAGCACCTCTCCTATGAAGAAAGGCTGAGAGTTTAGGCTGTTCAGCCTTGGAGGCTCCAGGGAGACCTTACAGCAGCCTTTCAGTACCTAAAGGGAGCGACAAGAAGTCTGGAGAGGGACTTCTGACAAGGGCATGTTGCAATAGGACAAAAGGGAATGGCTTTAAACTGGAAAGAGGGCAGATTTAGATTATATATTCGGAAAAAATTCTTTACTGTGAGGGTGGTGAGGCACTCAAACAGGTTGCTCAGAGAAGCTGGTGATGCCTGATCCCTGGCAGCGTTCAAGGCCAGGTTTGATGGGGCTTTGAGCAACCTGGTCTACCTGAAGGTGTCCCTGCCCAAGACAGGGGAGTTGGAACTAGATGATGCTTTCCAACCCGACCATTCTGTGATTCTATGATTTTACCACACTGCTATGAACTGAGTAAGACACAACACGGGTCAAAGTGATCCGCCTTTCAAGGCTATCTCCACAGTTCCTAAACTGCCATAACAACAAACATTCCAAACTGAAATGAGATTCCGAAACACCTAACAGCCTTTTGCTGTTTCTCTTCCCTGAGTCCCAGGGCCCCTTAATACTCTCAGAGAAAGTAAACATCCTTACAACAGGAGCCCTCAAAACTCCCACCAAGCCAGTTTAGTAGATGAACCAATCACAGCTAGTCAATACTGTTGTAAGAAGATGTAAATTACCTGGTAGTTTTTGAAGTTGGCAAGGATGTGTTTGATTTGTTCTGCAGCCCCTGTCATGAAAGGCTTTACTCTCTCTGGCTTATGTTCCTCAAGTCTGGCTTTGATTCTGGAAGAATTAAAAAAAAAAAAGCTCTGAAAACATGTTCCAGCTTAATAACTTCACTGTCTGGCATGACATCGTAACAGAAAGAGTTACTACCTGTTAAACTTTGATTTTGCTGACTCCTCTCCCCACCCCATCTTAAAGTCCCTAAATTTTAACTTAATCTTGCTAGTGAAATCACAGAACAGTGCCTGCCACTCGTATTAAGGTCATCTTACTACGAGGCTAGTGATTGACAAAAATCAGCAAGCCATTTCCACAGCACCCAGAGTACCACCCACTGGTGCCACAAAGCATTTTCACCTCCAGTACTAACCCACTGAACAGCAAGCAACAGAAATTACATCTTGAATTAACAAAAAAATCCTGTCCGCACACATATTTTAGACATTTAAATTGTCAAGCCAGAACAGATTCAGGAAGCTTTTCTTTACCACCTCACTCCCTTCCACATGAAGATTTGGCATGGAGAAATACAAAAGAAAACAGCAAGGTTACAAGTAAGATCCAAAGCACGTGATCAGGTCCTCGACCTCAGCCAAAACAAACAGAGATACTCCAGCACCAATTCCTTAAAGCTCCAGTTTTGCCACGTTTTAAAACATTACTGAAGTTCACACCCAGTTTCACACCTGTATCAGAACTAACACCTACCAGGAATAAATCCAGTGTTGTCTTTAAAATCTCAATTACATAAAAACACTGCAATCCCATATAAAGGAAAAGCCTACCAACACTTACGCTTTCATGTAATCCTTGATGTACTTCTTGTAGGATTCTTTTGTGAAGCTGGTCTCCTGAAGGTGGTGGTTAATTACTATGTCAACACCAGTTATGACCGTGGCTTCTGTTCCATCTCCCTCAGGACCTTCAGCAGAGGCATTGCCACCAATTAGAGAGTCATCAATTTGACCCTCTGTCCTGGTGACCATCTAGATTTAGAGACATCAAAAAACTTAACGGCTCTGCAAAAAACCTTAATGCTACCGCTCTCACACACCTATGACCTGACAGCAGGGCACAACTCCAGAGCCACAGTTCAGGGCAAGGAACCTGGCTGCAGCTCGAGCACTGATATCCCAGTGACAGGAGAAGGGGGAACAGGTTCAAATTGAAAAAGAGTAGGTTTAGATTAAATATTAGGAAGAAATTCTTTACTGTAAGGGTAGGAGGCACTGGCACAGGTTGCCCAGAGAAGTTGTATATGCCACATCCCTGGAAGTCTTCAAGGCCAGACTGGATGGGGCTTTGAGCAACCTGGTCTAGTGCAAGGTGTCCCTGCCCATGGCAGGAGGGCTGGAACTAGATCATCTTGAAGGTCCATTCCAACCCAAGCCATTCTACGGTTCTATGACTCCCAAGCATGACTCCTCCCCCGGAGCCTAACCCAAGCTCCACTACAGTCCAGCCTGACTGACCCGAGCTCTCTCAGGCACCACCCGTGGCAACAGCTGGCCTTGCCCAGGTGCAGGCACGGGGCCGTGGTGGGTCTTCCTCTCTCTCCTCCCTCCCCGGGCCCTTAGCAGGGACGCCACCCCCATTCCCCACGGCCATGAGTCACCGTGGCATCCTTTCCTCCCTCCCTCCCTCGGGGCGGGCGGACACTCACCTTCCCCTCCACTTCCAGGCACAGGCCGTCCGCCACCTCCCGGATCTTGTAGATGTCCGAGAACATCTCGTCCTCTGCAGGACACACAGACACACAACGCACACACAGGCGCGTCAGCCTCCGCCTCCCGGCACCCACCACCTTCCCCCCGTCGCTCCCGCCCCCGGGCCC
>WBMZ01016961.1:0-19773 GCA_013400975.1 Atrichornis clamosus | reverse complement strand
TATATATATATATATAGCAAAGGTTTATGTAGCTCTGATGAGACTCCCCTAGGGAACTGGAAGAGACTCAATAGGTGAGAAGGAGATAAGAAGGGGAAGATGGGTGGGAAATTATTGCCAGTTTAGAAGAAGGAGGCAGAACAAATTATTCTAATGGCAGTTTTTAGGAATACATCTTGAATGCACAAGCTGATAGCAATAATTGAATGTGATAAAATCCTAGACAGTGAACTTTCTTTTAGCACAAACATGTCAAGACAAAAATATCAAGTCACGTAAAGACCCTCCACCCCCTTCCTGGCATCAGGGTTCAACATTAGTCATGGTTGGCAAACTTACCCTGAACTTACTGAAACAAAATTTAAATAAAAACCACAATGGGAAAATGGGAAAAACTGTCACTTATCTTTCAACTAGTTGTGGTTGGAAGGACTAATAGAGGTGTATCTTTTTCGTAGCTATTTAATGGAAAAGTGAGGAGATAACATCACCAGAGTCCTGAAATCCTGGAAGTAATGGAGAGTGTAGGTAAAAAATCTAGCTGAGGCCATAGACTAGCATCATAGAACAACACAAACTAGCATGCTAGAAATTGTTTAAAAGTTATAGTTTTTGATTTTCTTGGTTGTTAAAGGAATCCCCAAACACTTTGAAATAGAGCACAGAATATGGTCATTCACATTGCATGAAGATAAAAGGACATAAAGAGTGCTGAGAAGCCAAAGAACTCACCTTGAGTCACACTGAAATTGTGACAGTGCTTGGAAATAACTCCTGCCTTCTTGCTCAAGTCTTAAGAGCTGGTCTGCCCTCTCTGCACCCCTCACACTGCTTACCTTCCTCCATGATCTCAGCACAAATAATTTTTGGGCCCAGAGCTGAGGCTGCCTGTGGATTTGAACATAGAAGATAGCAATTACAGAGCATGATTTTGACCCGGACCTCCAGATGTGACAAAACTATTACAAAAAGTAGTAGCAGCAAAGTACAGAAAAATAGGTATTTTAACACCAAATAACTCCTTTAAAATCTGGAATAACAGGTCAGGTCACCAGGCAGGGGCCAAGGATAACCTGGGCCAGCTAAGGGTTTTGTAGTTATGTGGGTAATCATATATATCCCGCTTGATACAGTGAAACCAATGGCTACTGGTCAGTGCAGACTTGACATACCACACCGAGAGCAAAGTTACTTCTGATGGGAAGCCAACACACATCATTGCTACAGGCCACTGCTGCCAAGCTCTGGCAAAGAGCAGTGAAAGAGGCAAACACCATCAGCTGCATTTAGTTCAAGGTAGAAGGGAGCAAACTATGCTCGCAATTCAAGAAGAAAAACATGTTTCCATTTAAATTTGCTATAGACAATTTTTCAATGCTGGCAGTATTAAACTGCACGATATTAACTGAACATCAGTGTGCACGATCTGCACTTGGTTTCTGAGACTTTAAAAAGTACATTTATTGGAAATAATGCCACTTTAGACTCCTTCTCCCAAGTTTAGGAAAAAAAAAATAACCCAGTAGTTTTATTTTTGTATATATTTTTTTTGTTAGAAAGAATTAGATCCTTTGACAAATGAATCATCTACCGTGCTGCACCTTTTCTTCCTCAAGAGGGTAGAGCCCTAGGTTTTGCATCAAACTGTACAGTACATAATTTTTGAAATTGTTGGAGTTTATTTCTAGTTCACAAATTATTTGATTGAGTCAAGTGCAGTCATGAGGTGGAAAAGTGGTGATAGATGAGTATGATAAATGCATTTTGAAGAAAAGTGTCTCAAGAAAGCAGTGCAGATGTATTCAGCTGCATAATATCAGATTTCCATGAAAAGGATAGCCATTGATATACTAGAAGAACTCCCACTAATGAAATTGTAATTAGTGCAAGCTAGTTGCGTCGTGTGCAAAGTTAACTCTCCCTCGTCACAGATAAGAGAGTAGTAGTGTTTTAGTAAAGCCTGATACTTTGCTACTTGCATTTTCAAATGCACTTTAAATTAAACACTTTCTCAGGGGATAATTGGTGACTGGGATTGCCTACTAGAGCTGTATTTGGACTTCTCTTGTTGTATGTGTCATTTATGAGATGCTGAAATTAAGTTTTGGTGTGCAGTGGTTGTGGGTTTCTTAAGAACCCTGGGCTTGAGAAGGTACTACCATGGACTGCAGGTTCAGCTGCTGTTTCTGGCGAATTATCTGTATCAAAGTGTCATGGGAACTTCACACTGAAGTCACTTTTCCATTTCATTCTGGATGTACTCACTGAGTAATGAAAGCACAGAGAGAAAATACAGAAAACTAATGAAGCTAATGATTTATTATGGAATTTTTTCTTTCAGTTATAGGATTTTGGTGTTAGATTTTGACCTAAGAATTTTCCTTGAAATCTGAGGCACATTATGATTTTCAAAAAACTGAAAGAAAACAGAACAGTTTAGAGTGAGGGTATTATCTCCCACACTAGAGATTCTGTTCTAGCAATAGATCTGTGAATTGCTGTGTCTCTATTCAGAGCAAGGACTTCTGAACTACTTGCAGCACTGCTACAATGAGCAATCATTTCTAGAACATCAAAGCAGACCTGGTGGCTCATATGCTTGAAATCATTCAATTTTGATTTTTATGAATATATACTTAAGTCTTAGCTGTGCTACTGCTGGCTAGTGTCACTGAAGACTGTATGGGCCACAGCATGAGGGCTGATGGCCAAACAAAGAGTAGTTGCAACAGATTCAGCAGAGGGCCATGTATAGCTACCAGCTGAGAAATGGGTCCTGTTTGTCAATACAGTTTGAAGAATATAAATGAAATCTAGAAAACAGGGTTCTTCAAGCTTGGTATAATGTCACTGAAAGCAGTGGAGCTTCTCTGATTTATAGAAGAGGAACACCTCAACTGCAATATTTTAGAGGATAATTGAATGTGAGGATACTGTGCACATTGTATAGATTTTTTTTAAAACAGCAAAATGGGGTTTTGCCAAACTTCTAATGAGAAGTCATTCTTAGTGTGTAGATTCCATTATTGTCAGAGGATGAATGTGTAAAGCACAACTAAATCAATCCCATAGTCTTTATTTTAAACCATTCACTATTGGTTATCAAAGCATTTTCTGTAGTTCACTACCCTGCTCAAGTAGTAGGATTTGTAGCAATATTACTTGGTAAGAAAGAGTTAAGGAGTGAAAGATAAAGAGCTCCAAGTGTCATTGTTTTAGCAACAGTAATGTTATGTCTCTGCTACAGTGCATAAAGAAAAGAAAAAAATTGCTGACAAGAAAAAAATATCACACTTTAAAAAACTTTACTGAGTCTAAGGAAGGCACTTTTAAGTTTGTGCCAGTTACAGTAATTAGTAAACTTGTTCTTAATAGTGTTTTTAAAATGTAATTTTTTCACACTTTCTCTGACTTTGACACTGCTGCTTTTTAAACTTCATTTTGCACTTTGTTCCATTGTTCTTTAATCTTCTGCACTTTGCATTTAGTATCACTGAAATTTCGCACTTACGATGTCAATAACATCTGGCAAAATTGCCACCTATTAAGAGTAAGTGTTCTTTTTTCTCCTGTGAGAAATGTGATGGTGTATTATATTGGTTTCCCTTGAGAGGCTAAGGAGACAATTTTAAAGCAGATAAATGCATTAAAGAAATAACCTGAACTACAAGAGAAGGTTAACGAAAGTCAGAAACTTTTTACTTTTTTTTCCCACCTTTTTTTTTTCTTTTGTAAAAGCATCCTGTACATGTGGGGAGTGAAAAAAGTAGTTCAGTTATGCAATGTTTTGCACATTTGGATGTATGTTACATTTCATAATGCTGCTGGAGGATACGATTGGTTCTCATAGCCTTTTATCTACAACTATATTTTTTTTACCTATGTTGGCTATGTTTCAGTTTAGTGATATGTAGCAGCAAATGTGCTGGTAAGCTGAGCACTGCCAGGTCACTGTGAAAACACAGAAGTGATTTTCCAGAGATGCTGTAGACAGGAGCAGGCCTGGCTTGGAGTTCTCCACCTCTGTGATCAAGCACTATTCCAGTTCACTTGTGCATGGAATGAGCGCCAGGTTCCTTCTCACAGCAGAAATGTTATACAGAAGGAAGATCAGATGGGTTGGAGTAAACTCATCATCCTAGCCTCCTCTGTACTTACTAGCCCAGAGAGAAAAGTTCCTGACCTTTGACATCACCCATAGCCAGAAGATCAATCCTCTTTGGACATACTGTCTTCAACAAGACCTTCGTGAGTTAGGACATACACATGCATGTCTGCACGTAGTCTGGCCTTTAAAGTGTATAACCTTTTCCCAAACTGTGTAAATATCTTGAGTGTGCATGTGATACTTATATATACATTGTCTGTAAATGAAACTGAACTTAGAGAATGAAGTACAGACTAAGTGTCAGACTTTTCCTTTGCTATGGGTAAAATCTGGGTGAAACTGAGCTCCCCATGCTATACACATGCTGAAATGATGGTGAAGTTCAAATAATTGCACACAAGGCAAGGAAGGAAAAACTTCACAGAAGAAAAATCTGTAGCACTGTTTACACTGTGAGGTCAATTTTCTTAATACAGCCTCCCATGGCATTGCAGGAATGTGAGCTGTGGAGGGCTAAAGGAAATGCAGCATCTTCCAGAGGCTGTCAAAGACAGGGGGAATATTTCCATTGACTTTGAGAGAGCTTATGTTTGAGTCTGTATTGTAAAAGCAAACTATATGGTTCGTTTGAAAAAGCAGGAGGGATGGTATAATGATCTGAGACACAGGGATTTTGGTACTTTGGCAGATTGTGGAAGGGCATTCCATGTCTGCACAACCTCACGCAACTCAGTGTTGCAAACACAGTGATATCTGGCTTTGCATGAAGGATGTGGATTTTGCACCCAGCTACATGCACAACTCCAGTGAGCATAATGAGAACTGTGCATATATTGAATCACAGAGAAAGGAGACTTGAGCAGAAGAAGGTCTGTCCCCATGGAAAAGTGACTTAACTATTTGACTAGAGAAACGGACTGTTCTAAAATTGGTACATTTGAGCTTTATTCAGCATACTGTTACAGAATAAATAGATAAACACTTCATGTCTGCAGAGAAACATGTATAAGACTTAAAAACATAAATGGCTTGAATTTGTATGCTTGAATTGAAAATAAGTTTTACTTGAGTAAAGCAACATAGGGATGAGTTCAAGGCCTTAGTGACTTTGATATATTAGAGTGCTATAGAACACATCTAATCTGAAATAATTTGAACTAATAATATTGCAAATTTGCTACAGTCTGACTACAGTACAATGCAAATTTCTATGGTTTTCAATTTGCACATAATATTTGTAATGGCATTTATTAGCTTTTTTCAGTATAAATCTACCCACGTGATATGTTCCTGTTTAAACTTTGAATGTATGTCTCGGAGGACATAGAAATAGTAAAATAAAGCATGCTTGAACATTTTCACTGTTTTCTTTCTTCCATGTATACAATTAGAGCTCTGATATTTGCATCTGAATTGATCCTGTATTATAATACGAAGTTTACATACCACTGGTTACAAATAATGAGGTGGTGAAGAACCACAATTGTATTTCTCCTCCCACATTTTCCCTTTTCTTAAATTTCTCTTCTTCGTTCTTTATTGGCTGCAATTTAAAAATCTTTTCTCTGACACGTATGCATTTTCTTCTGACAAATTGACTCTTCTGATGTTTTTTATTTAAAAAAAATTATATCAAAAAATGTTATTCTTAACACACAAATAAGACTCTAATAAGTACATACATGAATAAAATGCTTGTGTTGTCCAGTGCTATCCAGCATGACACTGCAGTGCTCACTGTTAGTTTTCCTTCTAAAATTGTCATCTTCAATTTCTTAATTTAGAAAAGATTATTTTTTCCCCTTATTCTGAAAATCCACCAAGAATTTATAGTCACGATTCATTAGCTTCCAGTTGGAGACAGGACTGGAAATTCAAGTAAGTTCTTAAGATGACTGCTTGACTAAACTACCCCAAATCAGTAATTTTTCTGTTTAAAGGCACATTGTGATGGAATACATGCAGCTAGCTCATGTGAGCCTTGTTCACACTTTGCAATGATTTTCTTGGTAGGTAGTTCCCATGATTTCCTGGGAAAGATTCAGAGAGTAAGTCAAGGTTTGGCAACTTTTCAAAGTTGAGGTGCCAGATGGTATTTTTCTTTCCCAAATTAGAAGTTAAGCATGCTGTTTGAAACTCAGCAAGAGCTGGGAGATACTGCCTTTCACAGAAGCAAGATGCTGCCAATCACCTTTTCGGAGGTATCATCTCTCTGCACAAAGCTGTAGTTTCTCAGCCCCTGTTGTGTGGAAGGTTGGGGAGCCTCTGCCTTTCACAGGTGCCCCTCTAAAGATGCGTTTTGTCTCCCAGCTCCTGAGCCTGCGTGAGCCCTGCTGTGTGCCCTTAAGAGGCTGCCTGTGGACCATCCTGGCCAACCAAGTTGTAGGTGGATGACTCCCTAGAAAAAGAATTTTGCTAAAGGAGCAGAGATGCCTAATCTAACCCGAGTCAAGGGAACTGGTTTAGATTGTCACAGTGGTGCTCCCATCTGATAGTTGTTTCTCTGTGTGCTCTCTCTTTTTGTTTTACCCATGTTGTGGCTATTTTTGAGGTTGTTTGCATTTCCTCCAAATTCAGATCTAAACAGGTGACTCAAAGGTCAAGCCTTCAGCCTATAGTGTGTATCTTAGGCAGTTATGTTCACAGTAGGTGCTTCAGGGAAAACAAATTTGCTGCAGGTAGGCAGGTGATTCAGCTGCCAGCACCTATTTTCTGGCACCTGAACGTTGGCAAAGATGATAGTCTACTTCCCTGTTCTGCTTCAGTCTGTCAGCTGAAAGCTGCTGCATTTCACATTTTTGAATCTCTTTCATGTCACCAGAGGTCACAATCCCTTGTCTGGGAAACACTGAACTCGTGAATATCCACCGAGATACCTCATGGTGTAAAGTCCTTTAAGTCTTATATTTTGTGAACTAACAGGAGCAAGAAATGTTAGAAAAATGGCACCTTTTATAACCTGTTAAGTTAGAGATTGTCTTGTACTCCCAGCCAGTTCCTCCACTCAGTGAAAGGGCAACATAAACATACTGAAAAGAGGGGGATTTTCTGAAGCAAGTAAACACAGATTCAGAAAGTTGATCTGGCTTGCTTTCAGTCCAAACACAGGCTCAGCACTCCTCAGCACTCCTTTGTTATGTGGCAGAGTGGCTCATTGGTTTCTTGTGCATGAAAGTGGTGTTTCTCATGAGTGTGAACATCAGCAGATTCATATCTGACTAGAGGCTGGGACAAGTCAGAGGACTGCCTTCAGAAATCCAGGATTTCTTGGCTACTATCAGTGGACAGCTCATCTCCTACTGGTCAGAACAAAGAGCGCAGTAACCTATGTTGAGGCTTTCTCCATCAAACTACCAATTTAACACCACTTTTAAAGAAAAAAGAATGCAAACCATCTTGACATTTATCAAGATAGCTTGGAGACAGCAAATATGTTGCAAGCCTGAAGACAGGTGCATTACCACTAAGAAGGATTTTGTTATGAATGTTCTCATTACAGTGTGTCATGGATAACTAACAGCAAAGAGTTTGTGCCTTGAGGTTCAGCTTTGCTGTTGTTATATTGTTGCCACATGGTTTTATGCTAATCTTTTAGATTAAATGGTAAATATCGAAGTCTTTATTCAATTAACAAAGAACTAGTCATTAAGGGATGGTGATTGAAATAAAACGGTGAGAAATATTATCCTCTTAAATAAGAAATTACTGCTTAAGAGTGGACACAAGCAGTACATCAAGGGATGGAATAAAACTGAAAAAGAGTAAAAGCAATACTGAAACATGCCTCAGCTCTGTTTAGAAGGTAAAGGTTTAGAATTTATTTAATCTTTTTTACCCACACTGCATGATACATGTAACGTATATCCTAAGTTCTGCATGCGAGTATTTGCATATATTGTGTTCATTATTTGCTCTCTCATAGATTTCAATTGGTTTAAAGTTTGCTACTGACTATAAATCTCTCACTGTAGTTTTTATCTGAAGTAAAATAATGGACTCTTTTCATGTGGTTATCTGTCTTCCTTATAGTAAGTGTCCGAGTTGAGGAATGTATTTTAGTCCTGGACTTTTGTTTTATCCTGTATTCTGATCAGATCTGACTGTAAGAGTTACCCTTATTATTATTGTTATTTAAGTGATTTCAATAGACTACTGACAATAACCTGGAATAATATAGCCTGTGTATGACAGTGCCAGCCAGCAAGGAAGAAGGGAACCTGCCTACAGAGCCAGAAGAGCAAACACCTACCACTCTACCTATTAGACAGTTAAAAAATATCTTCTCTGTCCTTAAAGCAGGTAGACAGATATGAAGTGTGGTAATTACCTGTCCCTTATTTTATCAATAATTAATACTTTTCACCTTCATTTTGTTCTTTTCTTTCTGGTTACTACACCTAGTTCACCACCACACTTGCTGTGTGTCTTGTTCTGTGCATTTCCACAACTGTCACATGTTGTTTTCTTGTGCTCCTCTTGGGCAGAAAAGCACAGAAAAATTTTGATTAATTTTTATAATCAGTATATCTCTATATATGTATATTGCTAAATGTTTTGAAAGAAATCAAGATCATGGCCATCATCATGGGGTTGGAGGGGATGGTTTTCTCTGCCTTTGCCAAGAGCACGTCAGCTGCAAGTGAAAGACAAGTACTCGAAGCAGAAGTCTATATTGTTTTGCAGGTGTTTAGGTTATATTGGTATTTTTCTTTTAATAGTCCTCTGACATATCAACTGTCTTATACATTGCAGTTTTTTTGCACTGCGCAGGCGTGTGCAATCTAACTGTAAATGCCCAGTGGGGCATTTAACTGAGAGTTTTATTTGACTCATCCTCAGAAGCATATTTGCTGAGGATCTTAACTTTTATCCTGACTGTGATGGCAAGACCAGGACTGACAGAGCTCAGGTTTTCTCCATCTTTCCATCACAGACAGAAGCCGCTGAGGAACCTCTATGACCAGTGTAACTTAGCATAGCTTGGCAACAGCTCCGTGCTGCAGTCAGACAGCCTGTTCTGGCTGCAGATGGTACCCTGATTTCTCCCTGCTTAAGCATCCCCTCAGCTCACACCCAGGCTCCTGCTGCAAGTTACTGCCTCCTCGGGTCTACTGGCATGAGTCACAGAATGACTTTCTAGTCCAAAGCAGCCAAAGCAATGCAGATTAAGGAAATAGTTTTTATTGAATCATGTTAGGGAGCATCCAGGTGAGCAGTCAGTGACAGCTTTGAGGGAGCAGATAAGGGGTGAGCAGGTGAGGGGGTTTCATCTGCAGTGAGAAGAGGGTGCCTGAGCACCATATAAGTGATGTTAAAAACCCCTGCCAGTCTTCTGAGATGGGAAAGGGGAGTGATTTTCTGTGCCTTCCCTTCTTTTTACCTGAACCAAGTCTATCTGTCATATAGAAGTGTACCAAACTCAGTGCTAAAAATTATTTATTATTTTAAGGGGTTGAACAGGTATGACCCCAGTTAGTGAATGTTTTCTCTAATATTTTAGTCAAAAATCAAGTATAGAGGGTAGGACAAACTAATTTTTCCCACTAGCTGCCTTTGTTTGAAGTCTGACTTTATATACTGTTAATTTGTTAGACCTTCTCTTTCATTTTCCTTTAGCTGGTATGTATCTAGGGCCTAGACATGTTACAGATAGCTCACAAAAACTCCATCTTGAGCAGTGATCAGCTCCTATATCTCACATGAAAGCTATACATAGTTCTGGTCAGAACTTCAGCAGTAACAGCTTTAGGAAAACAAATTATTATAGGAAGTGATTGATGTACTGACTAAATAGGTTGCAATCTTCCCCTGCAGTAGGTGGTGCTCACTGCCTAAATAAAATTAAATAGTGACAGTGATAGGCATACCAGTTTTTGGTTGCGTCCTAAAACCTAGGATGAACAAATTTTGAGAAAAAAAAAAAGTGAGAGAGCAGAGCCTTGTTTCATAGGTTGCATTCTCTCTACCTAACCTTTTCTTTTGCAGTTTCACTTTTAAGTACTCTTTCTAAAAAAACCTCCTCTGCATGCTCTCTTGTTGTGGGGACACCTGGTATATTTTACTGTACAGTACACTTTAGAAAGGTCTCAGAATGCCAGAAAAGATAATTTTTTATATAAGCAGTAATATTTTTGGTGAGAAAAATTGATTGGTAATTTATATAAATGCTAACTTCATCTGTTCAGCTGCTGTTTGTAGGGTCTCAAGGCAAATTGAAGTCAATGAGAATTTGGCCCAAATGCATTTGAAAACTCCTATACCTGTCTGTATGTGTTTTAGGCACCAAAATACTGTCAAAAATGTGTTGTTCCGTTTTGCATCCCTTGTGTGATGCTGTGGAGATTTAGTTTGTACACAGCCCCAACTACCTGAAGGTGCCTCTGCCCAGCCCCGACGCTCTGGCAGGATCCTGTTTCAGCTTTTCCCAGTACTGCAGCTGCAGGTGCTGCAGTCTGCACCCTGCCCGCTCTGGCTTTCCCCATTCCAGCACCAGCCTTCTGTGCTCCTGAGCGAACCTGGGCCTGCCACCAGCAGCGCAAGGACACTGCAGATAAGGTGTGTGTGCAGACTCGAGTGGGGTGAAAAGAAGCCTGTTTCTGTACTAGGTGTTGAACAGAAGCAGTCAGAAACTAAATTGAGCCCCACGTGTTTCTTTGTTAAAAAATTTTGGAATTCATATGGGAATTTTTCATCCAGGCCACTCTTAAATTTTTATTAAAGTTGGACCAAGATCTGAATTTCATGATTTATTTCTGTAATGATTTTAAACTGAACACCAAATTTGTGAGGTCTGCCTTGTCTAAGTTCTTGGACGTTATTGCCTTAAAAGCTAAAAATAATTTTCTCAGTAGTGAAAACCTCTGTTTTGAGACTTTTTTCAAAAGAGGTGGTCTGGTTACCGCAGCAGAATAAAAATGGAAATTGCATTAAAAATATGTGATAAAAATTTTGTAGCTTTTATTTAGCATTTGTAGATTTGCAGGTCATTATTAATGTTCCATAATGATACTTCATCTGGTAATAATACATATTCATTCCTTCATATTTCTAAAGCCCTTTGAGAACCTAGAGAAGTGCAAAGTGTTATTGAGTTTAAAATTCCAGCTGTTTCCCCCGCAATTGATTTTGCCTAAAGTAAGAATGAATATTAAAGAAAAAATAAAACTTTTTCTAAAGTGCATCTTTGCTGGCCACCTGATAAAAATACACTTATTGGCAAGCTATTCGTCTCTTTTTCTTGTTGATGCATAATTTTAGTTTGATTTAGTTATTACTTCATTATTTTAATAATAAAAGTTTGCCAAAGATGACACCTCTCACAAGGTAAATCTCCACTCCAGTAAAAGTGAAGTAAACCTCTCCTTCCCAGTCAGAAGAATATTCTGAATATTTTCATAAATATTAGTGTAATGTTTAACAGTGTCTTTAAACAAATCATGTCTCTCTTGAGAAATACATAGGTCTAAGAACCTCAGAGATAGAAAAGCAAAATCCTTACCTCACTACCTTAAACCTGGCATTTTCTAGGTGCAGTGTTCTGCATGGCTTGTTTTTGTTTTGTTTGAAATCATAGTATTTCTATTACTATAGAGCCTGTTGAAATGCAGACTGTTAGCGTGCTAATGTAAATTGTAAGAAGGAAACTAATTTGTGCTGTTTTCTTAGGCTACAACCAAGATTATTTTTTGTTATTCAGAAAAAAATATTACAATGATGTAAAAGTCCATGACTTAAATTGCAAACCTTGTGGAACAAGGGAAAAAGCCACCTGAAAATATGTATAAAATGTGTTTTGAGCTGCAACAATGAACTCTTTCAAAACAATGCTGTCACTGTTTCAGTACTTTAAAGTGACATTGTGATTTTCAAGTATTAATAAGCATCCAGGGGGAGCTAGGGAGTAGCAATTTTGCTTTTTCCAAAGGTATATAAGGAAATATGAATACAGAGGAAAGTAGTATTAATGACTCATTCGTATTTTGGGGTTGGGGCTTTTTTTTACTAGGAACTTTTGATAAGAAACTGGTCAGACATTCTGAGAGTGGTGGAAAGCCTGTCAAGGTCACTGCCAAGGACAAGAGAGTCAATTAGTATGCAGATCAGAGCCAAGGAGTTCAAAGGTATTGTTCCAATTCAATCACATTAGCCAGGCCAGTAATGAACAAACGGCATGACCTTAATCAGGGAGCCTGAACCACTCATTGAAGGGAAGTCTGTGTGTTTCTGTGTGTATTTGGGGGGAGCAGGAGGAGGGGTTAGGGTAGCAAAAAGGATGTGGTTTCTTTTGTTGTTGTTGTGGTTTGGCTTGGGCTTTTTTTTTTTTTTTTTTAAGGGACAGCAAGCCCAGTTTGCTTAATTAGCCACCAGTAATGGAAACTTATTTCTGGGTCCCTGTGTTCTGAAGTGCAAAATTGCTTTTATTTTTGGGTGATAACTGAAACAGCTTCAAATGGACAGGTGGCTTGAATATTTTAATAAAATGCATTCAGTGATATGCTAAAGGGTATGCAGGAGGAGGGAGATAACCTTATGTAAAACACCAAACCAAATTTTGCAATTACAGTTTCTCTCACACTGTTCTAATTTTCTGGAAGTCTACATGCAGGGAAAATTCTGGGTGATTTTTTTTCCCCCCTTAGACATAACGTAAAGTAATCCTCACTCTAGTTAATAGTGGAAAGAATGTTTATGTAGAGGAAAAATTTCTTTAACATTTTCAGTCTGACAAAGATTGCATCATACATAATTATATTTTAGATATACAAATTGCTAAGTTGTTTCATGCACTCAGCACAATGCACACTGCATGTTTCAGTGTACTCAATTTAGTACAGTCAAAAAGCAGCATTCATATTCACCTTATCAAATGCCCACTTTACTATAAACTTACAAAATGTATTTCTCTGCTATTTTTCATGTGTACGTAAACACATTCAAATACTTCTACAGAAATATGTATACTGAGGACACAATAATAAAATGACAGGACATATCTGTACTCATTTATATATTATAATGTCTGCATGTTTTTGCAAAGTGGTTTTTGAATGCATACTTAAGACTCCATTGAAATTTCTACATAAATCAGGTCTGCATTCCCTTTTTTATAAGCTAATGATTGAATTTGGTAGCCAAAAATACTAAAATAACACTTCAAAAGGTAATATTTTTCTGTGTTTGAATATGTAAACACATATTTTCTACACGTGGAAAGATTGAAAAAACCCCTCTGCAAGAAATCAATATTAACTATTGAAAATGTGAATGATGCTTAAAATATGTTCACATGGTTTACCTGTGAGTTTTGTGTTCACATGTTTTACCTACAAGTTATTGTTTTGTATTTATATATACAATAAATTATAAGTTTCCTGTACCTCTCTGGGTAGCATTTGCTCAACAGCTACTTCAATTGGAGCAGATTATCAAAGAAAGCTGCAGGCTTCATTGGGGAGACTGTTTGCAGAAATCATTCATTTCTGTGTAAATGAATCATGATAGGCAACTAAGATTTTAGGAATCAAGGGGCACTTTTTTTTTTTCCTTTCACTCTTTTCCTCTCTCTTTTTTGCTGGGGAGGTACTTCATCATATCTCACTAAAACGGAAGATGCATAACAGAAATGAAACTATTCTAGGCTATGAAGCACCCTAGGGGTTCATGAATGGTGGGGGAGGAACACTGATTATACAATGCAATAACATATTGAGACACTATTTCAGTTTTACACTTGGTATCAAGTAAATACAGGATATCTCACCCATGAAGGGTGATTATCTTTCATGAAGGGAGGAAATGAGTTATTAAGGTCTTTCTCAGGAGCAAAACAAGGATAAGAATCTTTATTAATGTAAGAAACAATTTTTTTTCCCCTACAGTAATATACTTCCTTTTTAGTGAAGATATGGATTTTTTTTGTCTTTAAATTGTCTATATCTCGGAATGGAACGCATATCAGTTTTAGCTGACACCACTGCAGTGCTTGAGAATATTGTTATAAAACATGTGCTCATTTTTTATCTAGATCACAATTAATAACATTTTTAAGCATGCAATGTCTATCTCATCCCATAAAAACACTTGTAAAGTATTTGACATTTTATTTGAGGATATTAAAAGATTGTTTAAAAATAAACATACACCAGCAGAGCAGAATTTTCACACGATTATTCAGATAGTCAATAGGTCCTCTTTGATCATATTATTATGATGCTTCTGCTGGATTTCAGTCTAAGACAGGCGTATTTTTGCCTCTCTCTCTGTGTCTCTGTCTCTCTTCCTCTCTCCCCCCTCCACCAAACAAGGTCATAGATTTTTAAAAATGAGGACTAGAAGTTCCAAGTACAAGATTAAGTAAGTTCTAACAGTGTTATAAAAGTAAGTGCTTTTTTCTATAATAAAAGGTGTTTAAAAGGTTCGCTACAGCTTTAAACAGAATTACAATTTACTTCTTTCAAGTGTCCAGGCCATAAATTCTTCTCAATTCCCTCTCTCTCTCCTTGTCGGAATTAATGAGATCAGATTTGATCAGGGCAGTGATGTGTTCAGAGCCAAATCACACAACAGCGCGCGTGCGGTAATGGAATTTGCATCTAATGCATACATAAATCAAACATCTTTCTGGACATTTTCATATGCATAATGTCATTTCATCCAGTTCTCTCTGTGCAGAGGGGGAGATTTTTCTCTCTGAGAGAATGACTTTCTTTAATGCTTTCATTTTATTTTCGCTGACTACAATCCCCGAGAATGCGCTCGGTCGGAGAATCTTTCGGGGCGCGGTTGACAGTTCCTTTTCCAAGAGGGGTCCTTCACATTTATCATGCCTCTTCCTCGGGGGCTTTGTTATGCAAATGTGGCTGAAATTGATAATTCCAAAGTGCTTCATTTCGGTTCCTTGGCGGTTGGAGATGGTAGATAAAAAGAAACTGACAAGACACACTGATTGCCCTCAATGCTTGTAACTCTCTTGCTAACAAGGCTCGATATTGTTAAAAATTCCTATTGTTATCAGGGTGGCAGTTCCATTATGCAGGCCTTGCAAATTTCTCATTTGAATATTAACCCTTTAATCACCCAGCTCTTCTCCCCTCCCCCAGCTCCAAACCAGTTGCCCTCGGGTGGGTCAGAATGCAAACCGGGAAATTGTTGCCCTGTTATTAGTGCAAACTATGTGTGTGTGTGTTTTGTTCTGTTTTAGTTTTTTTGCTGTTTCTTTTTGTTCCCTAAACTACCTCTATTAATCATTTCTTTCAATGAGAATTTTTTTACTGTTAAAAAAAAAAAGAGCTTTAACAAAACACATCTAGCAGAGACAGACAGAACCAGGTTGTTTAAAGTTAGGTTTGGGAGAATATTTACATTGAAATATCTGTTCGCAGAAGTCAAATTCAGTATCTCCTTGAGACTGGCGAAGTTTCATTATTTTTAGCTTGTATGTACTTGCACTTTATGTTCTAACTTAGGTAGGCCTCAGGGAGGGGATAGCGTGTCTTTATATATCAGAGATACATGAGATTTTTAGCTGCCGGTCCTACTGGCTGCACCATCCCTGTCTCAGGCTGGCCAGCAACTAACTTCCAGCCTATAGACAGGTGGCTAAAATAGAGGAGCAGAGAAAAAGGGAGCTTGAAAAATGCTAGGGCTTCTGGAGCTGTGGGGTTTTTTTTAACCTTGCAGGACACATGGCCATAACTTTCATAGTTAGGCACTTATTATTATTGACAGATTTCACTTACATGCTTATAAAATACTGTTAATAAATGGAAGGGGATGGACTGATTCAGGGACCTGATGCTGCAGCCCCTATGAGTCACAGGAGTTTTGCTGGTATCTTCAGCAACCGCTGCACCAGGCTCTAGAAAAAATGACATAAAATCAGGCAATGGCAAGTTCAAGCTAAGGATTAGCTCACACAGAAAAAGAGCATGACTGGTTGCTAACTGATTTACTCATTGATTAATGAAATTGTGAGGTTTGGAATTTCTAATATCCCTCTAATATTCCCCTATGTGTCCGTAGAAGGTGAATACTTTCCCACCAAGAGCATGCCTTCAGGCTCATATTACAATTATAGGTTAATTTTAGTTTGTCATTTTTCTGGGAATACCTGACATGGTTCCAGTTAAAGTAAATCTTGGTGTGACAAAGGTAAGTACTGCAGATGCTGGATGGAAGTGGATAAAGGAATAACTGGCGCTGTAAAATGAAGCATAGTTCACTGCTAACACCAGGCAGCTGCAACAATATAACACTTCTCTACAATTACAAAGAAGATGCATCTCAACCAGCTCAAGTCAAAGGAACGTCAAAGTTTTCCACTTTCTTAGCTCTGAAGTCTTGCAGAGATGTCTGCTAAATTACAGTAAATAAAAAAGACACTTGCACAACAGCAACCGAAGACTTTTCTCCACCACTCTGTAAAAAAAAAAAAGAAAAAGGAAAAGAAAAAGAAAATCCTCTCATGTTATTGTAGGAACTCTTGGGAAACTCATACTTCTTTCTTTCATTTATAGGTGTGATGGCAGATTAAATCCATGACAGGAAACAGTGATAATGCCCACAGAAGAGCCGTGTGAGTTACAACAGCTAAATTTCCCATGCCGGTGCTTTTTCTTTCAATTATCTGAAAACACCCTGTTAATTTTTAATGTGTTCATACCCTCATTCTGTTACCAAAACTGCTACCTTTCTCCCCCTTCCTACTTCAGAAATAGATTTCACTAAACCTGGCTGCTGTAAACTCATTATATGATTCTATCATTTATTCTGTCCATTAGAGTAACCAGTGTTAGTGCTTTTCCCCCTACTTGAGTCTGTCAAGTGCTGTTATTTATGCTCAATGGTATTAATATCTCTGGTTGTATTATGGCTCTGCACTCAAAATCTCTAATATAATCTAAGCTTGGAAATAGTGACTGCATCAGCTATCAATAATCAAAAAGTCTCATGCAAGTTTTAGGTATTAATAAGAGTCAATAATTACATAAATAAAATGTACAGCTTCTGCTTGCTAGAAGGAATAATCAGTAGTGCTGACGGCTTTTAAAAGATTCTCTGCTTCAGAATCAGAGAGCGTGCCCATATTATGAACAAGAGAATTAAAGATTTGACAGTATGATTTTGCATGTTTCTTTTTTTCTGTTATCCTTAGCAATGACTGCAACCTGTCTATATAATGTTATCTGCTGTCTTTAGGTAGAAGAGGGCTTAAAAGTTGATTTTTCTTTCACTGCTTGCTTTCAGTGGGTTAATTTCACTAACAAAAGGATTTTCTGTTTTTCTGTAACAAGGAAACCTTTTAGGTAATTTGTGACCATAGAATTAGAGCAATACAGCTAAACTAATATATATGCAATGGTTTCATTATGCATAAGAGCAGGCACTCTTTACTTTGCAGCCCAAAACACACAAAGCACCCATTAGAATGAAGAGGCCTGTGATGTCTCTTCATGTGCAGAGTGTAAAGGTACATGAATGTCCTTGCTTGTTGGCATTTAATTTACCAGTTGCCTCTGTAGTGGAGCCTTGGCAGATTCAGCTTGAATCTGAAAGACAGGCTGTCATACTGAGAGTCTGCTGCCTACTGCTGAAATTGAGAGGCTTGGCAGATATGCAAACAGTAACTGGGTTTGAGTTGTTTTGATTACAAGTTAAACAGAAAGTCATTGGCAGGGCCAATATAAATCTGCTGAGGTTTTTTGGCAAAATCTGTGGAGGTATTTCTATAGATTCTGCAGAATTCTGTAGCACCTTGATTTCACATCAAAGAATGTCCACCTCTGAACCCGTTCTGTGGATAAATGTGTCAGAAACATGAGTGAACATGTTTAAATCACTGAGAGCTTCCAGATTCAGAAATATAAAGCACATTAACAACATGCTGTACCACACAACTTCGTGCAGTTGTTAAATTCTGAAACCAGTGTTACACTGATGTTCAGGTGAATTTTTAGAAAAGTAAAGTAAGGCAAGTTATAAACAGCTGAAAACAGAAATCAAAATAGATTTTAGTGAAAGTTTCAGGTGAATAAGTTAAAAAAAAAAAAAGAATTGGACCATGTCCTGAACTCAGCTATGTAGGCTGAAATGTTGAGATATTTCACCAACGCATTTTTTATTACATTAATCAAGATTTTCTGAAGTTGCTTCCTGCATGGCATGCAGTGCTTTAACAGTGGTTTGAGTTGGTACAATTCAGTGTGCAACTGGCTTTTTTCTCCCCTTTTTCAATAACTTTACTTGAAACACCATATTTGACTAAACAGTCCAACCTGATAAAATCCAAATGCTCATCCCAAATTTATTTCCTTATAGAATTCATTTGTCTCCCTGCCTAATCTACAACGTCAAGTTGATAAAAGTAACACAAACTGACATTGGATAAGTAAAAAAAGAGGCTGTAAACTTTAAATATACGCACTTTTACAGTGCAACCTCTGTTCAATTCCAACTCAGTGTTTCGAACATTAACACATCCTTTACTAAAATTGCCTTGCAATTTTAAGGCAAAACCACATTAATTTTGGAGGGAGGGAAAAGAGTACATATAATTGTCGCCCCTATTGTTTCTGTCTGACTGGCTGTAGACAGATTTCTGCAAGGCTGGCTAGCAACAATACATTGATTTACAGAGGCAAGAATATCTCCACAACTGAAAGGGCTAAGACACCTCTATTTGAAAACCGAGAAACTGCAAAATGTGGCAAAGTTCTTGGAAAGAACTCAAATGTATGGGATCCTTTTTTCATCTGTAATTTTTTTTTCCTTCTCCGCTTGTATCTGCTACTTTGCCTGTTACAGCTTTCTAGGCAGAAAAAAAAAATTGCAACCTTTGAATTTGCAGAAATTATTACGTACCTCATGCTAAATTTTACAAGAACCTAATTTGGACAAACTGATCAGAAAACAAACGTGCTATCTAAGTGCTCTTTATTTTCAGATCTAGCAAACTGAAAAAGCACATTATTTTCCTGAGAGAGGTAAAGATCTGTTTTATTTGGAAATTACTCCACTGATTTTCTCATACTGAATGTCCCTTTTCCTTGAGCAAACAGAATGAAAGAGTTTATATGAATGGACCATATTTCAGTCTGTCTAATGAATAACAATAGCATTTTAGGAACTTCATTTTTAAATTCAGGTTGAAAAGATACACTGACTTTTTGCCTCTTTTTATTGCCTTTCACTGTTCCCTATACTTCTCTTCAAAAAAAGTGAATTTAGGAAGCTTTAAACAGCATACTCACCTAATACTGCAACCCGATGCAAATTTTTAGAGAATGCTTAGAAATGTCAAATCTCTCTGAAAGTGATATACTTTATTACTGTTCTTTCTTATAATACAAACATTTCAGTGCAGCTCGGATCTTATTTTTCAAAATACACAGGATTTTGATATATGGACAACAGGAGAATATGTATTTTAGATATAATGCCATAAGTGCTTAAAAGTTATTTCTGAGCTGATTTAACATGGAAAATCTCCAGGTAGATTAATTTTATAGGCTGTTTTTATGGGTGTAACATTTCAAGATGAGAAAGCCGTGCTTCTGAAATTTAGTTTCGGCAGATTTCATTGGCACCTCCATCTCCATCTTTTATTACCTTAAAGTTGAAATTTAATCTCTTCCCCCCCCACACCCCCCTGCACAGTCCCTCTCCCC
>WBMZ01016959.1:0-85508 GCA_013400975.1 Atrichornis clamosus | reverse complement strand
CGGGGCCGGGGCCGGGGCCCGGGCTCGGATCCTTGGCGAGGGGGGTCCCCGGCGGGCTGCCCGCACCCCAGCTCCCCGTGACGGCAGAGCCGCCTCTTGTTCCAGCTGGGGTTCGAGGATGTGATCGCAGAGCCCGAGCTCACCCACTCCTTCGACAAAGTCTGGATCTGCAGCCACGCGCTGTTTGAGCTCAGCAAGTACGTGATCTACAAGCTCCTGACGCTGGTCCTCGCCATACCCCTGGCCCTGGTTGTGGGGATCGTCTTCGCGACTCTCAGCTGCCTCCACATCTGGTAAGCGCTGTGTCGTCGGTGCTGGGGCTCTGCAGACACCTCCGCAGAACTCGGCTCCTCTAGCTTTCATTACTGCCCAACCAGCGATGGCCGACTTCACAACCGGTAGTCAAATCATCTTATATAAACTGCTTTATTGTTAAAGGGAGAGAAAAGAAAACAATGTTTTCTCTGTGATTCAGTTCCCTGCCTCGCTTTTACCAGCATGACTTATGACTATAAGATCCTTGGAGCAGGGAGTCTATATTACCTTTTGGATGGCACCTGCAGCAACGCATTCCAACCTCGGCTGGCTTCTGGAGTGAGAATAATGACAGATTTTTTATTAACTGAAGGGCAGAATTTGTTCGAACTAGTTTTTTAAATGAAATATCTAGGCAGAAGTATTACTAACACCTGAAGTTATTACTAACTTCCTAGTACTGTTACCTCTCATTTTTTTCCTCACACACTGAAGAAAGCTTTTGAGGGCCCAGCTCTCTCTTTACTACTGCCACAAAATGGGTTGTTACTACCTTGCATCTAGTACATAGCTATCTCTAGATGCAGTGTCCCAAAGCCCTTCCATCTAAGCAAAAAACCCTGCTGAGCTCAGGAAAGCTGCTTCTGCATGGCCCATGTTCACAGGCAAATACAGTGGCCATCCCAAATCACAGCAAACCTGTCTACTTTAAGCATAATATTACTCGCAAAATTTGAGGGAAGAGTACCTTCAGACCAGAAAGGGAGATGATGGTGAAGAAGGAAGAAATGCAAGGAAAATATTGAGGTTGAGGAAAGAACTGAGAATCTAAAAGGCTGCAGAGGAAGGGATAATCCAGATTATTAACATCATTTCTGCAAACTGGGATTTCCTGTATACATGAGTTTTGGGCAAAGTCTAATTTAACTTGGGTAACATTGGAATAATGAAGAAGTTCTTAAGAAAAACAAAATAGAATACAGAAACAGGAAGAAAAAATCCTCAGAATACATTGATTATGTGAACCTGTGCTGTCAATGTTGTGGGCACAGATTTCAATTTTTGAAAGTGGAATGGAAGTTTGGGTTGCTGACATTGTCATGAGCCACTTTGAAAACTGATTAACTTGAATTTTGGAGCATAGTGTTTGCATAATATCCAGAGGAGTTGCAGTGCTGTTTAGAGCTGCCCACTTGCTACGTTTCTGTTTCCCAAATTGTTACAAACAACCAGTGCGCAGATTTTTGGGTCTGTCAGCTCTCACTGTGCCATAGTGTGCAGTGTGACTGCAAAAGGGTATGGTGAGTATATACAGGTTTCCAGTAGTGAAATATCTATGGAAAAGTTAATCAGTGCCAAATTTATTAAAACTGTAGTGCTTTTTTTGTGCTTCAGAATGTTCTTGTATCTGGATTTCACAGACTGGATACAGAGACATGAGTTTCACTGATCCAGGATTCAGAGGTCAGTTCCTATTTATGCATGTAGTCCCTAGTGACTATCTCAGGAACTCTGGGTTCTCAGCACATGTGAAATAGGACTGCCTGAATGTGGCACTGCATTTGAAAAGTTTCTCTCGACTTTCTGTGAACACACTTGCTTCCCCAACAACTTATTTTCTTTCCCCAGATTCGTTGTCACTATAGAATTGATCTTTCCTTTTGATCCTCCTTGCACCTGGGATAGGTGTGAAAGAATCATGTAACTCAGTAGTGCTATCTGCACCCCCTTGGACTCAATCCAGTGATACCATCCATAGGCAATACTCTCTCATCTTCCCACAAACACAAGCTGGATTTGTTCCAACCCAAAGGTGGAACACACTGAGACTAAGTTGGCTTCTCTGCACCTCTGAGGAGTTCAATGCTTCTGCATTTGAGAGGGTAGTGCAGAAGCAGTGCAGGTTTAGAGGCCCTAAATACAGGGTACTGGGTTCCTTGTAGGCCCACTGGGTCAGAAAAAAAAAGTAACTCCTTGTTTCATAGGGGAAAGGAAGGGATTTCCATTATAACTCTGTCTTCAGCTGTTCAAATGTCACGGGAAAACCCTGGGCACACCCTCCCAGAAGGCTGCCACTCGAAGTCTCTGTGGCTCACTTTTATCATCCAAACCAGTGAGATTATGATGTTGATATGTCATAAGGAAGCCTTTCCTGAGGCTAAATTCAAAAGTGTTTCAACAACTTTTGGAAGTGCTCAAGCACAAAGCTCTGTTGATGTCAGGCATACTGCAGTTTCATCAGTGTGCTAAAAATCCATATAAGTCTGACACAGCATTTCTCAGGCTCAGGGACACCTTGTGAGTTGCCCCCCTCATACCTATGGTAAATGTTGTCTTTCACCAGCAAAAAGAAAGCTGAGTAAGGAATATAATACACTTTAGTTTTCATTTTTAACCATAAAGACGGAGCATATTCCGTTTCTGTTCTCAGACTGGCTGCTTGAGCCAGAATCCAGTTTTACACTACCTGGTAAAAGATACTGATGGGCTGAAACTGGGCCAGCTGGCAAGTTGGTGACCTACATACAAGCCAGTTCAAGGAAGCCTATTTCACATTTCTTTTCCTTTACTGATGACTGTTACTCGCACCACAAAATATACACAAAAAAACAGACTGGGTTTTAACATCCTTCTGTGAAGTCAGCAATCTTTTAAATATGTCCTTAGATTGCGGCTCTTAAGGTTACTGATTTTTGAACATGATCAGAACACTTCTGGTTTTTCAGGTCAGTGATTGATTCTTGTTCCAAGCTACGTTTGCCACCTCTTGGAAATTAACACCTGAATTTTATATATGCTTTTTTGTAGTCTTACCAGAATAGTGTTCTGGTATGTTGCTTATTTCAGCTAAGAATCAGTGATTCACCTGGCGATCCGTAACTCGAGTCTTGGATCTGAGCTGGGCCATAGAGCAAAAGGACTCACACAGCTTTATAGTCATCATCAGCTAAAGCAGTAGGTATTCACAGCACCTCTTGGCTTGAGCTTCCATTCACAGTGCTAAGATGTAGCCAGGGACTTACATGCAAAGCAGACATGCATAATTTTTTACTTTTTTTGTATTCCACAACTTCATTTACATAACTACTGCTGTCATACTCATGAAGCCATGTCCCTACTGACTGCCTGAAATGGAAATAAATTACAGTACAGCTATGAATGCCCACCTTATGACCTGGTGGTGCTGCCTTGATGTCTATTCTTTGATGTCCAGTACATATCCCTTGGTTTATGAAGAGGAAGTAGGTGGATGTTGTTTTGCTTCCTGTGTAGTACTTTTATTTTCTCCAGTCTACCCAGGTCCTAGAATGCATAATGTTTGGTTTTAATGCACTCCATATACTGTGTATGAGTTGTGAAAGACTGTTGCCTCACTCATCCCTGGGGTTCGTGGGATGCAACAAGAAGCTGTACAACTGCTAGGTAATCGTTAGCCATCTTTTCACAAGGCTTTCTTGTATTGTAGAGGCACACAAGACTATTAATTCAAAATCATGTTGTAGTCCATGGAATTAGGTAATTTAAGCACAGAAACGTAAAGCATTTGAAAAATAGTATTAGGACATGACTGAGATTCCATTTTGAAAAACCTTACAGGAAAAGGTGTGGTTCTTCAAAGCAAGAATCTGAATTAATGGTGCATGACTACTCCAGTGTCATTGCCCAAGCCAGTGAAAAGTTGATTCTCCTTATCAATGGGAATTAAACTGTGCTCTGCCATTTCCAAGAGGTGTTTGGTTCTTGACAATGTTCCCTCAGGGTTTAGCAAGAAAAAAAGTAAGATGAGCAAAAGTGAGAACAGTTGAGTGGTATAGTTCTCTAGATGTCATGCCTTGAACAGAATGAAGGGAAAATAGGCTAGGATGGAGAAAAAATGGAGTAATTTGCTCTTTACAGTTCAACAGTTCCCAAAAGACACGGTTCATTCTACTTAGTGAAAGGATGGATATTTTATTATATGTATGTATATAGAGAGAGAGCAAGATTCAGTGAGAGATCATATAGCTGTTTTCAGCTTAGATGACAAATGCAATAGACCTTTCGTTTTCTTCCCAATGCTGTACTACATGATAACAGTAGTAGTACCAATATGGCAATAATGTTGGTGTCCTTTAATGTTTGTTTTATATAAGATTATCAAAATAGGTTGAGTTCCAGTACTATGTGAATTACCTCTACAGCAGTTGCAAGAACTATTATCACTGCTTTTCCAGCCTTCTACATCTTTCTGTGAATCTTCTGCATACTGTGGTATTTGTTTAGTTTGTATCCTGTCAACAGAGGGTCCAACAAAAATGTTCTCCTTTCTGTTTAAAAAGATTTTAAAAGAAATTCAGGCCAAATTAATTTTAGATAGCAGCAAAGGAGCAGTTACATAGCCTTTATAAACTATCTGAAATGGAAAAGAGGTGAAGTCAACACAAACTGAATAGCCATTTCTGGTGTTTTCCCTGTGTTGCTTGGAAAAATAGCAATTTTTTTTTTTTCCTTCGCATTATTGATGTTTATCAGCTGTATTCTAACAGGTGAGGGCCAATTTTATTCTCTCTATATAATTTATTCTATATGCAGTGATATTATAGGTGGTTATAAAACACATAGTTTACAAGGTTCAGTTTAAAACTAGAGGCACATTATTCCAGTAACGCTCACAGTTCTATATGGGGTGTTTCAGCAGAGACAAAAGAGAAGGTTTTAGAAAAACTATTCTTGTTAAATCCATCTGGGCTAGCTTTGAGTAGAGCGTGGATGTACTAGTATATGGCTTGCATTGTATGAGAAAAGCTGAGAATCCAGTTAGATAAACACTGAAAGTAATTAATTTTGACTCTGTGCATTTCTAACCTTCACCTTTTTTTGAATGTGGTAGGTTTTTTCTGCTTTGTTAATCTGAGCAGTATGCATTGTAAATACGTAGCACTTTTCCAGTCTTACGATGAAATAGTAAATTATGTCTTTTCAGTCATTCAAATCAAAGTTTGTGAGAGTTCTGCAGTGGAATTATGCAGATGCAAGATTTGGAACTTAAATTTTGAATGCAGCAGCAAACTATAACAGAGTTTATTATCTTTATGAAAATAATCTTTAGTTTCTTTTACTTAATATAGGAGGTAAATATGTTCCATATGGCAGAGAGATTTTTTTAAAACCTTGCTCTAGTAGCACTTCAGTATTACTTAAGTTATTTCTACATTTAGTTTGTCTGCACCTAAGTAAGAACATCCAGCTTAGTGAAATGACCGGGGGTTTAGGTCAATAAATTATTAAGGAAGGAGAATCGCTTAAAATAGTGTGGTCAGTTTTCATGTATCCACTGGCCCTGGTGATCTGCCCATATGTGCACTTCTGGCTCTCCTCCACTGTTAGCATGCTTGGATGAAGCCACCACTAATGACATTGCTTTGGAATTGGTACACATGGAGAGCAATTCCCAGATGCTTGCCAGTGCTCAGGAGATGAAAGCACAATACTTTCAAGTATGCACCCTGAGTGAACAAAAAAAATCTTTTTCCCTAACAAGGAATTTTGAACAAATGAAGAACTTTACAGGATCAGCCCATTTTTTCTGAGATGTGGCATGTGTCTGTATTGTAATAATCTGATGTAACTGGATATTGCCTTCCTGTTTCTGTTTTACTGTAGCAGCTTGTAACAGGGATGGATAGGAATGAGACATCAATAGTGATGTGCATGTGTGCCTGTGCATTTGTGTGTGTTTGAGACAGAGACAGATTAAAAAAACACCAGCAGAGGTAGCAGAACAAGAACAGATTGTAAAGAGTGCTGTTTCCAGTCTATCAGACTAGGGAACATGGTGTTTCTGTCAAGCCCCGAAGACCCACATTCAGATATGAGCACAATGCAAATGAGTCCTTAGGAGATAACTCTCTTCTTCCACCACAGTGACTGGCAGCAGGTCTACAGCATATCGTGTACACCAGCCCTGCCAGCAGCAGGGAGAGATAGCAAAAGTGTATCATTTTAAATTTCACATAAAGAAATTGCCAATTAGGAAGCAAAGACACAATGAAAAGAAAGCTGGTGTCTACTCTCTCATGTTGTATGCAAATGATTCTGGCCGGAGGACCACATGCATCATGGTGCTTTCGCATATGCAGGTGTGAGGCCTTGAGCAAACAAAACTGATGGAGAATGACTGCAAGAGAGTAAAATCGACTTGATTAAATATTTATATTGAAGTTATAAAGTTATAAAAGTTAACCACTTTCTCTTCCGTAAGATATCAGACTTGTGTTTCATTATCCTGCTTTACCCGTGCTGTAGCAGCACCAATCTTCAAACCTTTCATTTTCTCTTTCACAGGATTGTGGTGCCTTTTGTGAAAACCTGTCTCATGGTCTTGCCTTCAGTGCAAACTGTATGGAAGAGCCTGACAGATGTTTTCATCGTGCCGTTCTTTCAGAGCCTAGGCCGGTGCTTTGCCACGGTTAATATACGCCTGGACCAAGAGTAAACATCAGAGATGTGACACTGCTCCAGTCCTAGCTGGTGTTATACTTCTTTGCTACCTAACATGCAAGTTCTTACCATTCATTCCAAACTTAAATTACCATGGCTGGTTTAAGTGGGAACATGCTGTTTTTGTTAAAACTCATTTGTTATCAGGGAGATCTGTTTAAGAATAAGTAGGCAGTTTTCATAGCTCACTGTTTTAAAAATAGAGTGATTGCAGAGTGTATTGGCAACACTTTATTTTAATGGTACATCGATTGGTAGATTACATGAGAATTCTCATGGAGGATTAGCAGCCACCACAGTGATAATGATTGTGTTATTTCTATAAATAAATCAATGGGTAGGCTGTGATACCTTAGACAAAACTGATCTCTAGGGTTTCATATTGACTTTACTGTAGTCCCACCAGCGATCATTTTTGGCCTCGCTCTGCAGAATGATAAACCCAGTCCTGTTATCACAGTTGAAGTGAACATGATTCATTGCATAAACATACAGGGAAAGGAACTGTTGTGTAATTCTCCTATATTGGGGGGGAAACTCCCTAGAAGTTTATCCCTTAAAATAAGGTGTTACCTAATGATTCATAACATCAGCTAATCTGTATATTTTATTTAATGAGAGATTAACTTTGCTGTATATTTTGTACCTTTGTAAATGACAATTGATCAGGTTTTCTTGAAGCATTATTTCGCTAGTATTTGAATTCTAACTAACCTATCAAGCAGCAAGATGCTGCAAAAATGACTTTATATAATTAAAATTTCCTTTTATAAATTAAGTAGATTTTGAGTGTTGCTGTGCAATTCTGGTATATTAATTATATATGATTATCTGTAAAAGCAAAGATTATAAGTGTTTTCATACACAACTAGGCAAAAGAGTTGGAAATACCTGTTTATGAGAAAAGATTTTATTAAAAATGGGGTGTAGTAAATGCTAGCATGCCTATTTCTGTATATTATTGGTGTGAACATTGTGATATTTAAAGTGAGAGACACTATGCTAGCACTTTAACTAGGTAGCAAGCTCTTGTAGGAGGCAAGTGAGTGTACTTGGTATCCTTGTCTAATTCTCTTAACCTATTGACTTGAGTCTCTCTGTGGCTTATTTACTACTCAAAGCCTAACCCCTAGGAAAACCCTTTCTTTCTTCTGCACCTAATATGACTCTTTAAACCAGAATAAGAGAACGTATGCAGAGGTACATTAAAATTACATTAGCCTTCTGATGGGCTTATGCTGCTGCTGTATTTAAATACAGATGGTAAGTTGCAATTGTAAAATGTTTGTATGATTTAGAATGTTATTTTCTAAAATGATGTCTCAAATTTCTTATCAAACAAGAGGTCTCTAATAAAATAATAAAACGTCAGCTGTTTCCCATTTTCAACTTCATTTCTTTTCAGATTTGTCAGCTTTTAAACAAACTCTTAAAATGCCAAACAGCATAGAATACTGTGCAGTTCTTCCAAAATATGTGAGAGGTAAAAAAATGGATGAGCATCAATACAGTTCCACTGTTATAAACTGCATTTAACATATTTTTAGTAGAAAATGACATATCTCTGTGTGTAATTAAGCCCATACAGAATGATTGCTTTCTCTGAAGCAGGTCTCTCTGCAGAATTTTGGCAACATTCCAAAAAATGCTTAATTCTTTTTACAGGCGCATGCTTTCTTTACAGATAAACTGCAGAATTTTCCTTTTCTTGCCTATTGGCCTGTTAAAGCTACCTGACACTGTATATTCTTTGTACATTAAGAACATATTTGTATATTAACAGTATTTTTAGCATTTGTGCCATTTAGAGAGGGATTCATATGGCTTTCAAAAACTGGATCTTAATTATTAGTACCCATGGAAACTCCTTTTTTATTCTGCAAGAAGTTAGCTTGTTTTTCAGATGTGTTCTTCAAAATACCTTTCTTATGTTAAAAATGGAAATAACTCTTTTGAAAATAAAAATTGGCCAGGCTAGGCTTGAACTCTTTTTGAGAGTTATTTTCTTTTACGACGTCCAAGGACTTTTATAGAGATATTTTCCAGTGAAAAATATCCCCTTGATGAATCCATTTTAAAGGAAAAAAGAAAAACCAATCAGTACTAGTTCTTGTGTCTAAAAGGAGCCCTATAAAAGCCTAAGCTTTGAAGGAACCCAAGTCTGGATTTGAAGTTTTGAGAATGAGGCCATTCCACAGAGAAAGATGTATCATTTTATGGTATGCACTCCTGGATATATGCATTTTTAAATAGCTTACTGGAGTCAACTGGCTCTAGCTACCGCAGACGATTAAGTAAAATAGTTTGGTTTGTTCTTATTTTGATTTAGGCTTGTCATTGATTAGTTCTTTTCACCATTTCTCTAGCTGCTACAAGACTCCATCAAGCTGGTAATTAAAGCTGTTAGTTTCTTGCATATTTTATAGCAGTGTCTTTCCCTGGAACAGGTGTGCTTTTACTATAAGAAAATACAAAGTGCACTGTTAGACTTTGGGTAAAATATTAGTTGCTTGGCAAATACGCTTACTTAATCCATAAAAGGAGTGGAAGGAAGCATAAATATATGCAGACTCTCCAATACTTAGGTGTGAATCCACCCCAGGCAACTCTGGCTGACAAGTGTTCTCAGGATTTTATGGATTGGACCATTCTGACATATGTCCTGAAGGTCTGGCACAGCGTATACTGTGGAGACCTTACAGCACTGTTGCACAACAGGGACTGAATGGGAACTGGCACTGAACTGTGCTCTTCAGTGTAGGAGGAGGTTTGTCTCCAATTTGTTTGAAATGTGGACAAACCATCCCAGCTGATCCCTTAATAGCAACACAAATGAGAATTTAGACAAGGGAGTCCAGAAACTGAGTCTCATTGTCTGCAATAAAAGTAGGACACTTTACACCCAATTCAGGTCATCTACTTTGATCCATCTTCTCCTCTGTGGAATGGGGAAAATGTTATTATTCTTAACAAGAGTAGACTTTCCATCATCATGGTAGAACTATTATAAGTGTGAGTTGTTCCAATGCCAGCCCATCCCTTGTTACTGCAGACCTTAGATCTACAGTTATGAGCTGGAAACTCAGTTCTGACATGCAAAATATTTCAGCATCTTGTTTTTCATGAAGAGCACAACTAACATACAGAACTAACCCTGAACTTGTGTTTATGGACTTTTTAATTTTAATTCACAAATAATTTTAACCTGCCTCTTTACAAGGGCCATTTCCTAAAATCCTCCTAATCTGACTCTGGAACTTTTATATTTGTATTTATCTTTCCCCACCCTACTTGTTCACCATATAAATTGAAATAAATTCTTAACAGAAACTTTGATGTATTAGTAAACGAAGAGCCTGTTCCCACCTATCCAAAAAGTTCACTTAAGCATTCACTGACTAAAAAGTTCAGAACATCCCTGCAGCTCTGGGACCTCAGACCACACACTTGTATTTAGTGGAAGCCAAAGAATGGTAAGTCCTTTATTTTTACAGGGTGTGATCATTCCCCCACCTGCAGAGATAAAACTATTGCTGTTATTAACTCTTTTAAAAACACATGGAAAAATACATGTCTGGAGTTTTTTTTAATAAAAATGCAAATGGAACACGGTCAAACACCAAACACTTTACCAGTGTTGTCTGCTGTCAGTCTGTACTCATGAAAATTAGAGTTGAAGGCCTTCAGCAGAGATACTGAACCAGCAGTTAGGCATTAAAAATCGAGGTGCGTTCTTCATGCAGGGATTTACAAATTAGGGGTGAATTAATAAAGGCTAATTTTGGCTTGGTAACACTAATCTTCCTAAGCTTATTGCAAGTAAAAGAAAATGTCCTCTGGGAGCCAATTCAGAGGAGCTAAATTCCTCCTCTGAATCATCCTCCAGAGTAGACACTCTGCACTGATTAATGCAAAATACTGGGCTTGACTTGGCTTCTTTCCTCTGCTGCACAAAAAAGTTGTATTTGCTGCAGAAATTGGGGAAGCTGATGGAAGCTACTAGAGTTTCATATAGGTAGTGAGGCGGCAGGTTCTTCTCTACTCTTCTCACAACTTGATGTAAGGGGCAAGTATCAGCTGTGTTAGATGTTCAGTTTCAGCTGTTCTCTAGCTTCCCCTTCCAACTGCAAGTGGGAGAAAGAAGGACCCCTTCACATAGCACTGAATCGGATCCTACTTTAGACACTGAAATGGGATTAAATGTAAAGACTTCTTCCAAACTTTGAGGAAGGCTTGTCTATTTTTCTAACTGCCTCAGCTCAGTAAGCTGCCTTTTCACTCCATGTAGCTACCTTATCTTGCTCGTTCACTTTGCACTATTAGAGCTGTCACAATGCTACAACTATCAGCTAGGGTTGGCCGGGCAAGGCTTAGGTAGAGAAAGAAGCATGGTGACAAAAAGCCCATCCTACATAAGTCTTAAGGAGTAGGTATTTAAGTCCCATTAAGGAGACTAGTTCTCATAGTCTGGTATTTTCTATAAAACACCTGAGCACATAATAATAAGGTAGAACTGGCACAATGATACAGAAGAGCGTTGACATAGGCCAGTGCTCATGCTCCAGCTCAGCAGTTGCCAAGGAATTTGATACTGAAAAGGGTTGAGAAAAGAGGGACTTGATTTGCACAAGGTCTGATAGAATTAAAACTGTCAATCTATTTGCCTCTGCAGTCAAGGCAGTTACAAACTATCTTTCTCAAGACCTACAGGGACTAGCTCTAATAAAAGATGTACACACCTACTACAGGATTGAGATGAGAGAAAGGCACACATTTCAATCCAATATTGTAATCCCTGCCCAGCTGCCACCCAACGAGGAACATGTCTGAACTCAGAAGGCACCTCCCTTTCACATAAACCCCCTCAATACCTACACTTTTACTTCTGTCATGCCCAGAATTGCCCTTATTTGAGCAACTTGGCGTTTTATTCACATCTAAACCCAGTCAGAATACCAAAAGGAGGGGAGCCTTAGACTCCTTAAAATACACTTAATTGCATATCAGCAGGATAAGGTACTCCCCAAAATATACTTTCCCAGGAGTAAGTCCAAAGGCATTGGCACACCACAGGCAAAAAATTGATTTCAGGTTTCTCAAGAGTTGGTTTACTTCTTCTAGCCCTTAGGTTATTGTGAAATGTTTTATGGCAGCAGCACTTCCACATAAAATGAAACCACTCCTATCTAGAGGTTGTGAGAAGGAAGGAATGTGAGAGGGGCTGCCCATCTCTCCCGCTATAACTAATCCTTTGATGCAAGGCACAAACCTGCCAAATAACAAATGCAGACATGAACGTGCAGTCCTGTACACTGGGAGCAAGGGGCATCCATCTCTATGGAACAGTTCTGATCCAGTGACTTACAATTTAAAATACAGAAATCCTCCAGAGACTGGGGACAGGATGACTACCATGAATCCACCAGGACTACAAGTCTGTAAATAATGGAATAAGGAAAACATTGGCCTGCATATTAAACCCATCCTAATGCTTGTTACCATGCAACAGGGTGAGGACAGTGGCATGACTGATAAAAGTTCAATAGCAACAGTTCTGGCAGCTAAGGCTTTCATCCAGCAAAACGTACAAAACTGCACATAAAATGTTGTGGTTAAGCAGTTGAACAGAAGACACACAAAAAAGCAATGATCTTTCACTCCGAACCCTCAGGTTTTTAAGTGCTCTCCGTAAGGCAGGCAGTTCATGGACAGCCTCTGTTACCTGACAGCCTTGTTGCTGTTGAAAATATACATAAATAAAACAGTTTCCCAGGGCTGATTTTGATCTTGCTGATATTGCAATATATATGGAGTATTGCTAATATCATAACTGGAATAATTACACAAGCTTAAAAAGAAAGGGGGGGTGAGGAGTGGAGGAGAGGGGGTGTTTGATACCAGACAAAGGCACTCAGTGAGCAGTCATCCACATTCAGTTCAGTTTCATGACTCATTTTCTGACAACTTTTGTGGAATTTTGTCCAATTTTTTTTTTTTTGCACTGGTTTCTGGGAAGACATGTTTCCTACCCATAACAAAATTTTTCCTCTCTTCAAAACAGCAAAAACAGATCATAACTTGCACATGCTTTGCTCTAGGTTTAGAGCAAGTTTTCAATAAAGGTAATCCTGAGACTTGAAAGTTCCATTAAAGCAAGATTTTGGAGCAAAAAAACTTTTAAATATTAGGTATGAAATGCCTGAGGCTGGTGTGGTGGATAAAGAAGTCAGTGAGGTGGCCAAGCAAGGTGGCATGTATTCCTGTCCAGCAACTGACCTTCACTACTAAAGATACAGCAAAGCTCCATGAGAAGACTGTTTGAGTGGCATTCCCAGGGCCAGCTTGAGTGTCTACAACTTCTGGCAATTTTAGCCCCCCCCTGGATAATCCATTCAGAGTAACTCAGAAAGGGACTGGAGCCTTCATACTTTCAGAAAATTCCTGCAAGCCTTTACCAGGCCCTTTCGCACTGAGCTATACTCTTCCTCTGAATGCAACGGGAGCTCCTTGCAGAACTCCTGTGTGCATCCATGCCAAGGCTGTTAAGTTTGTGTGCATTTCTTATGCAGCAGTGCTAGAGGCAATGGGCCATGGCTCCATCCCTCTCCATCTCTGCAGATGTGACTTGCTCACTCTTACTGCTTGGTAGTACCCATGCCATTTTCTGCGTAGGCTGTCTGCTTGGTATTCCAGCTCAAGCAAGCACCACTAAGGTTCATCAGATGTGATGGTTCATTTCACTTTGTATGCAACTTATTCTGGAATTCATCTCATAAAACTTATAAATTCCACTCTTTCGTTACATTCTTCTAGCTGCAGTGGTGTTGCGTGATTCAGAAATATCTTTTAAAGGGGGCTGTGGTTCTGAAGAAACGATTCCAGGACCAATTCAGCATTTCAAATTAACAAGTATCTCTCTTTTTTCAGTCATCCTTGAGATACACACTAATACTGAATGATGGATCAAAATGTTTTGATTTATGTGCGGGACAACAAGTAATTGAAAAACATTCCTAAGTATGAAAACAAAGAACTGTCTTGCAGGGTTTTTTTTGGATGGGTAGAAAAATTGCAGAGTCTTATGTCCTTCAATACACTCATTTGACTCTATATACACAGTCAAATGCGTGGAGAGACAAAAGTATTTTAATGATGGCTTAAGTGAATTATTGCATCAATAAAAAAGTTACTTTAAAAAATTACAGCTAACTTGGAAAGTTGGAAAACTTCCATCCAAGGCATTTGTTCTAAAGTTTATGAGCAATATAAACTCCTAAAGAAAGTTAACTGCTAACTGATGACCCTATCAGCAATACATGTCCATGGAGACTGCATTTTCAACAGGTGCAGTTGTTTACATCAGTGGAGCCTACATTCATCTTAGCCAGCGGCTTCTTCAAGGTTATTTCTCTGTTGAATAGCCAAAGCTAAATACACTGCAGTTAAGAATTTTCTACTTCTCTTGCTGCAATTCTGTGCTAAATGGTGTAACACTAAAGTCACTCTTTTTCTGTTAATGTTATAAATCTTTCACCATATTCTGATTTCCTAACACAAAACTAATGACTGCAAACAAAATAAAAATTAAATATAATTCACAGTTTATAGATGTATAGTGTTGTTGCAACTCTAACCTGAGCTATCTTAAATGCAGTGATGAATATTTATAGCATTTACACCAACATATGCCACTGAGCTTACAAAGAACCTTGAGAACAGAGACTGGCAAGATGTCCGTGTCCCACCTTTCGTCTTCAAAAGTGAATCCCAGTGGTTAATATGCATGATATACATGCATGGATCAATCTCCTCCCCGGGAAAAATATAGCACTGTTAAAAGTACAGAACTGTTAAATATTTGCATAGTTTTGAAATGAACCAGTTGAGAAAATCTCTTTTTCTTCATCCCGAGGATGTCCAAGTTTCCACAATTGTTCCTGGAGCAGCGATGCTTCTGTATAAACTATTGTCAGCGCTGGAAGGGAGGAGCCCGACAAACGCCTCGCTCGCTCTGGACGTGAAACACAACTAAAGTTTTCCATCTCCTCATTGCTTCCTTCCCCCTTCTTGCCCCTTGCCCAGGTGACCCTGCCGCAGGCAATTACTGTCGCCCCCCGCACCCAGCGGCGGGGATCTGCTGTCGGGGGTCGCGGGCGGCCGGGGTAGGGCGGGCGACGCGGCGGGGATCCTCTCCCTGTCCCCGTCGAGTCCCTGTCTCCGCGCGGCGTGACCCAGGCATCCGGAACCGAGTTCGCCAGATCCCAGGTTGCCGGGGCAGGGCTACATTCCCCTCCCACCTCCGGCGGCTCCCGGCCGCTGTGCCATGTGCGGGGCCGTACCGCCGCTGTCATCCACCCCAGCCGGAGGCAGGGAGCCGCCCTGGCCAGCGGCCAGCCCTCTCCTCGCAGCTACCTCCCCCGGCCGGTCGCTCTGCAAAGAGGGATCTTCCTGCCTCCGGTCCTACAAGTCACGGGGCAGAGTCACCCGCGGCAGAGCCGTCAGCAGCCCGCGGCAGCATGTCCGGCACCAAATACGTAGACTCGGAGGTAGGACCGCGGGGCATGGGGCCGGGATGCTGCCCCACCGCCCTCCCGCCCGCCCCCCCAAGCTCCCCGACCCGTTGCAGGAGCGGGGCGCGGGCGCGGCTCGGCGGCAGGAGAGCGGACAGCCGGGCACCTGCGGGCAGGGACAGTGGGACAGGGACTCGTCCCCGGCGGGACGCGGGGAGGGGCGCTGCTTGCGGCCGTGCTGGAGGGGCGGTATATGAAGAACGCTACGGCGAGAGCACCGGGATGGAGGGGGCACGGTGATGGCCCTGCGTGAAGGGCAGTACAGTGGGGGCAGCACAGAGAACGGCGTGCTCCGGTCAGCGCGGGGAGGGTGGCATGGGGAGGGTGGTGCGAGGAGAGCGCTGCGCGGGGAGCCTCCGTCGCTCCCCGCGGGGCCACGGCAGCGCCCTGCCCGCCGAGGGGCGGCTCGCTCCGCCCTGGGGCAACGCCGCGGGGCGCGGGGCTGGGGCCGCCTGGCGGCGGGAGCAGGAGCCGGTGCCTGGCACCACGGGGAGGTGTGGTGTGCACCCCGCGGCCGCGGGTAAATAGCCGGGCGAGGGCAGTCCCGCAGTCAGGATTCCGCCGCCCGCGGGACGCGGGGCCGCCTCCCCCAGCCCGCCCTCTTGCGCGGCGCGGCCCGGCCCTGCCCTGCCCTGCCCTACCCTGCCCTGCCCTCCCCTCCCCTCCTCTCCTCTCCGCTCCCTTCCCCTCCCCTCCCGCCCGCGCTCCCTCTCCTCCCCATAGGGCTTTCTGTACACGGCGCCCGTCCGGGAGCAGGGCAACATCTACAAGCCCAACAACAAGATGATGGCTGATGAGCTGAGCGAAAAGGCGGTGCACGACGTGCACACCAAAGAGATCGACCTGGTCAACCGAGACCCCAAGCACCTCAACGACGACGTGGTTAAGGTGAGGGGCCGAGGCGGGACGGCACGGGGGGCGATACCAAGTCCTGCCGAGGCAGGATACGCGGGCAATGTCAGAGCGGCAGCAGCCCGCGAACCCCCTTTCGCCACCTGCTACAGGAGGGAACGGGCCAGGGGCTGATTTTCTTTTTCTTCTTTTTTTTTTTTTTCGGTAAAGAAAAGGGGGAGGGACAGGAGAGAGGCGGGCAGCGGCCAGGGCAGCCCTCCGGAGCTCCTTGCTCCGGTGCGCTGCGGGGCTGCCCCTGTCTCGGGCTGTCCGCGCTGTCCCGCGGGGGCGCACCGGGCTGGGCTCGCCGCAGCCGGCCGGGGGCCGCGGGGCTCCCTCCGCGGTGCGTTCCGGCAGTCGGCTCTGCAGCCGGGACGTCCCGCCCGGGGCCAGGGGAGCGGGGCGATGAGTTGCGTGACCTTGTGTAACACCGTCGGAAGGATTTTCCTTCCCCGAGGCACGCACAGAGGCAGGGCGGGGAGATGCCACAAACCACATCGCCCTCCCTAAGCCTGGCGGCTGCAAAATCAGAGGTCCTGATGACAGTTGGATTTGTGTCCTTGTTCTGTTTTGCTCTCTTTGGTGTTTATCCGTCCCTCAAGAGATGATAAGCAAGCTAAGCAAAATCGAACTGTGCCCTTGTCTAGATTTTTTGTTTGGGTTTATAAATCAGTTTGACTGTTTTGACAAGTCAGGGTCAGTGGAGATTTTTTCTTGAAGTTCCTTTGGTCAGAAAAATCAGAGCTAATTTTTCTCTTAGCAGACAAATTTTATACTATGCATGTGAAAATTGAGGATGCTGTCAGCTTGGTTTGTCAGACCCTAGTAAAAAATGGGAGCTGCCTAGTCGTTATGGGTGACTAAGCCATTAACTGGCTTTTCTAGTGTCCAGTGGTGTCAGAGTGTGTGCAGTTCACCATGTTTGTTGGTCACGAAGACTTGTTATTGAAAAAGAAAAATACTGCATTGTTTCCAGAGAATCAAGAGGTTGAACTCTGGTTTCTGAACGTGTATCTGTAAATGGATTCATGCTATGTGCAGACAATTTAACAAGGTCCTGAATAAACTCAAATTCCACACTTCAACACAATTTGAAGGTGCTGAATATGACTAGCCATCATGCTGGATCCATGCTAAAAACTATCTCTCACAGCAGCCTATATCTTCAAAGAGACATATAGAAAGAAAAGGCATAAAGTTGTTATTTGTTTAGAGAAAAATCATCTGTGTACCTAATGGTACAAAACTGCCTTTAAAATGGTTGATTTTAAAAAGAAGAGAGCAATTCTGTTTTCTTCTGCTCACGGAGGAGCAGCTGAGCAGACAGGGAATGCAAGAGCTAATGAACGACACTGCATCATGGCTTTTTGCGTACATCAACAGAAGTCCCCAAAGCAACCAAACCTTCTGAGGATGAGTCATAGTCCCCAAGCAAATCAGAATCCTGGTGTCCAAAAACCTAATTCATGAAAGAAAGATCCTGCTGGGAAAAGAGACCACTGACAGAAAAAAACCCTAATGGACTTAAAAGAAGCTGAAACATACAAAGCCCATCCTGTCCTCTCTGCCTCCCACAGAGGCAAGGATTAAGAAAATTTGTTACATTCAATCTTCTAAAAGAAACTTAGAAAATAAGAAGTATAGGAATGGAAAAAACAAGTTTTTCAGTTTTCCGTTTGAAATAATTGTGGACCAACACATTCATTGAAAAACAGCAAACAGCGGAATGCCAGTACTGCCTCTGTGTCAGCAAGTGAGCTGCTCGTAGTGAACATAGTCACATCAAGACATAGGACTACACCAAAATGAATTTGATGTTAACCAGACAGGATCTATTTTCATATCTGTATCATAAAAACAGAAGTATTTGTAAAAAATGGTATCATAAAACAACATTTTCTGTTTTGTTACAAGGATAAATAAGAATAACTTTGATTTTTTTTAATGTGTATTTCGTAGATAGGTCCAACCCAAAGAGTAGAAAGAGGAATTTTGCCACAGTTTGCATTTATTTGGACCCTGTGTTCTCATTCAGTCTATTAGACGTAGCAATAAAATTCAGACCCAATGCCTAGGGGGCAGGTTTGGATTGGGGTGTAGATACATAGATTCAGTTCCTGCCTTAGCCATTAGTCTGTGATCCCCTTCTACCATGCCTTTCTTACTGCGACTCTAAATCATCCAGGCAGAGTGTAAAAGATACACTTGAATTACTGAAGGAGTCAGCAGTCTTAGTCAGGTACTGAAAGTCCGAGGAAAAAAAATTTTTAGGAGTCCTGTAAAGCCAGCAGTATGCTTCAGGCTGAGCTCAATTTTATTTAGAGGCATTGCATTTTTCTAGATTCAGAACCTTCTGCTTTTTACCTAGCATTTTATGCACTTCTTGCCACTTGACTATGAGGCACAGCAGCATGGAAACTGGGGATAAATCAGTCAGCCATGAAATAGAAATGATTAGACAGAGAACGAGGAATCTGCTCTGTAAGCAGCTCTCTAAAAGGCCTCAGTGTTGTCTGTATTCAAATACTTCCCATAGCACATTTTAAAAATAACCTTCTCTTGTGAGAAGCAAGAGACATGTTCCCTTGATTTGCAACACAAAGCATCTGCACAGCTTCCCCTGCAGCAGATGCGTGGTGCAGGCAGCATTAGGGTTGGGACCCAGGCAAAGGGGAGAAACCCAGTCAAGATCCTTTTATGAAAACTGGACGCATGGAGCAGCTTTACACCAAAGCTGTTGGTGACTTTGCTCATGGCTTGTCTTTGAATTAACTACCAAGTGGAAGCTAAGTGCTGGGAGGATTCCAGAAAAATGGGGAAAATGACTGGATTTCTGTTCAGAGAGAGATGTGAACAAGGTCTTACAGAACCTGAGGTATGCAGACAGTGGAGGTGACAGCTCTGCACTGGAGGAAGCATGATCTAGTAAAAACCACCAGAATTTCCTAGCTGTTCCAGTATTTTCAGTGAAGACCAGAAAGGAAGGATTTTCTTTCTCGTACAACTGTCCTCATGCATCACCTTGACAGTGGAAGAATGTGCACCAGTGGTCCCATTCCTTCAGGCACTGGCTTGTGAAGGTGTCTAGTCAGGCAGGAGGCAAGGAGGGAATCTAGCAAGGGAGAAACAGCCTCTGTGCACCTGGGGGCTCTCCAGGAGTCGTTCTGGTGGTTATACAGGTGGTTTGCTTCATAGTTTTATCTGTTTCATATGTCCTTCACCGGACATTTCTGCTCTTGTTCCTGTGTCCCACAGGCTTTGCTTGTGATGAGACATAACAAACAGGATGGAAAGGTTACTGCTTTTTTTTCTCCCGTTCATTCCCCAATGACCCAGGACTCCCATGAAGGTGCCTGAAGTTCAGGCTTTGCTCTTCTTGTTTCCCAGCACAATATTTGTGTTTTTCAGAGGATGACTAAATTACAGCCTTCCAATTCTAGAGTTCAAACTTTCTCAAAGTATCTGTGGTCAAGTCTGCACAGAGTTTACTGAATTTGTAAGACACAGAGGAGGGAGCCAATTCTCCTACAGATTGCTCTTTCCAGTCACTTCCTTGCTCAGAATGGGGATGGAACTTGCAGGCAACCCTGCAAAGTCTGCTCCTTTGAGATTAGTGAGAACCAAATGTGCAGTCACATCTGTAGCCAGCTTACAGTTTCTTCCTATAGTGATGTGCCAGGAAGAAAGGCCTGTGCCTGGTCTACCATCCAGAACGTAATTATTTTGTTTTAAACAAGTGGTGTCTATCTGCTGTTTGTTGTATAGGACTCTTCTTGCTCAGGAAAAAAATTCCAGTACTTGGCTACAGATGTGAGGATGCAGAACTTTTATACCAAGTTTTAAAAAGTTACGTATTCATGCCTTCCACTTAAAACTAATGCAGTTAAGGGCAATTCAGCTCACTGCAAGGAAAAGTCTGGAATTTTAGTCAGATGTTGACAAATACTGTAATACCCTTATGTAGGCATTAGAGAGGAAAGCATTACTCAGGCATTTTAAAGCCATTTACAATTTCTGCCTCTTAATAGAACGAGAGAGGTTTTCAAAAGCAGTTTACATTTTATGTAATCTTTCACGATTAAGGTCCCTCCCTGTTGCACTGAGCACAGTGTAAGATGCACAGAGAGGTGACTGGTCAGAGCACTTCCCATCCCAACACCTGAGAACCTCCTGGAAGGAAAGCAGGTGTCATCCCCTGCTCTTTTTGGGTGGGAGAGCTAAGGTGGGCTGTCACTTGGACGTGATAAAAAGCATCAACCTGAGAGGAACATAGTTCTGCTCTTCAACATGATAACATGAGAGAAAAGCAGAGCTCAATCAGGTGTTACTCTAAAACAAGGAATTAAGAGGAATTTAATGCAGATCCTTTTTCTTTGTTTTTAGATATTATTAAAAGTCCTGAGAAAATAGATAAATATTTAAGTTTAAATACATCTGTATAGATACATAGATACACAAATATATGTGTATGTGTGTTCTAATCCAAGCTTGTCATCTAGACTCTTGCTATTGGCAATAATCGAAGTGAGATGCCTCTGGAGGCAGATTCACATCACAGAGTTTAACCCTAACCATAGGACAGCACCAGCAGTGCTCTCAGAGGGCGTGTTCCTCTCAATTACTGATACACGTAGCTTAGACATGACACCTTACTTGTACATAAACATTTAAAGGTAATGTTCTGTAACTCTGTGTCCCATTAACAAGCTATGGGGTTTAGATTTAAAATGCAAGAAAATTCAAATGTTTGACTTAAGACTACCTGCATGATCCAATTCTGTTTCAGATATTTCTTCCACAGGTAGTCTAGGAGTAAGAGATTAAAAACTCAAACCATTATGAATGCCACTTTATATGAGGTCTGAGTGAGGTTTTAAGTTACCAAAAACGTTCCTTGCACATTAATTAGGAGTTCCCAGACATGGGATTTCTGAATGTCTGTAAGACTACAGCTAATAATGGCATCTGTTGTAATGAAAGCTTCTGTCTTAAAATGTGTTTGCATTTAAACTCATGGTATTATTAAAGCCTTATGCACTGCCTTCTTGCTTAGCATGATGAACATGACTCATAACTCCACAGAAAAATGTTCATTTGATGGCCATGGGGACACAGCAAATGATTCAGCATGGCTGTTCCTTTTGTTAAAATTTATTGGACACTACCTCAGATTCAGAGGAGACAAATACTTTTCACTTCTGATAACTTCAGCAGAATTCAGATTATATGTTAGAAAACATTAAGAACAATATGCATTGATTTGAGAATTTTTAGCCCACTGTGTGGATAGAAACCCCGTCTTCTGTTGCATAGAGTGTGGATATCTAAAACAAACAAAAATATTGAAATGCAGAACTCTCCACAGGGAAAAGAGATGATTGTGTACAGTAGAATGCTCTGCCAGTCAGGTCCCCAGTGAGGAAATTTGGTCTTGGTTGTATTTTAGGCAACAGAAAGAAGAAAATACAAATGAACTTGGGTGATTCTGTAACACTTGTGATCTATGGAAAACTGAAGACAGATACAGTTCTAAAGATAAGTTTGTATTTCCCACAGTTTTCAAATACCCTTCTAATAGACAGCAGGATGAAGCTTACATCAGTAATTGATTTTCTGAGCTTTTTGATCCAGAACTACCATCTTTCTTTTCTTTTCCCAACAAATGTCAGTAATAAAAATCATCTTGTACTAAAAAGAGTTGGTTATTTTGAACATGAAAGAGAAATTATGCCATTTAATTTATTGTTGAGGCAGGTTTAACCCCATTATTCTCTTTATATTTTCTTGGCAGATTTCTTAGGAAAATGTCTTTTGATAGTTTCAAAAGAACTTTGATTTTTATGCAATATCATTCATGTCAGAAATTGTTACCATATTAGCAATCAAAAGAACAAATAATTTCAGTGCCACTGTCCCCATTCTAATAAGCTCATGAATTGATAAAACACAATTTTATTCAAGATACAGGAGCTGTGATCTAGATATTAGTGGGGCTGTACAAGGGTGGGGTTTCTCCATGGTCAAACAAATAGGAACTGATAAATTCAACTTCATAGATAAGAAGTGAGAAGACATTCTCACAGCTGAAGGTGAAAGCATCACATTCTCTGTCCAAACTCCTGCTGTGCTGAATTTATATTCTGAGTTCAAAAAAACCCTAAGGGAGTCTCATAGATGCATTGCAACACTTTCTCTGTCAAGTTTGAAATCTGTTATTGGAATTCTAACAGATGCTGCAATAAATAATCAGTTTTCCCTCAGGATCAGAGATCTATCTCCTGTAGACCTCACCCGTAAAGTCATCAACTGTATTATGAAGTCCAAGTTCATGTTTCTTAGAATCAGGGATTGGTTTGGGTTGGAAGGGACCTTAAAGATCCTGTAGTTCCAGCCTCCCTGCCATGATCTGGCACTCACTAGATCAGGTTGCTCAAAGCCCCCTCAGCCTGACCTTGAACACTTTCAGGGATAGAGCATCCACAACTTCTCTGGGAAACCTTCCAGTGCTTCTCTTAGGAATTTCTTCCTAATATCTAAACCTACTCTTTTTCAGTTTGAAGCCATTCCCCCTTGTCCTGTTGCTACATACCCATGTAAGAAGTCCCTCTCCAGCCCCCTTTATGTATTGCTCTGAGAGCCTTCTCTTCTCCAGACTGAACAGCTACAAGTCTCTCAGCCTGTGTTCACAGGGCACGTGTTCCAGTCCTCTGACCATCTTTGTGATGCTCCTCTGGACTCTCTCCAGAAGGCCCATGTTCTTTTGGTCTTGGAGGTCCCAGAGCTGAATGCAGTACTCCAGGTGGGGTCTCATGAGAGCGGAGTGGGAGAATCACCTTCCTCACCTTGTTTCTTTTGATGCAGCCCAGGGTGCTATCAGCTTCCTGGGCTGCAACCCAGGTCACAGTGAGCTTCTCATTAACCAACATTCCTAAGCCCTTCTCTGCAGGGCTGCTCTCAATCTGTTCTCCACCCAGCCTGTATTTGCCTTTACTCAGGTGTAGGACCTTGCACTTGGCCTTGTTCAACTTCATGAGGCTCACATGGGACCGCCTCTCAGGCCTGTCCAGGCATCCCTTCCCTCCAGTGTGTCAGCTGCACCTCACAGATTGGTGTCATCAGCAAACTTGCTGAGGGTGCACTCGATCCCATCTCTGTCCTTGTGCAGTTTATGACAAGAGCAGAACCGTAGAATAATGGTATCTTGATTTTTATTACATGCTAAAGAAAAAGATACCTCATATTTAAGGATCAGTAACTTAAGGTCTTCCATATGAAAGACAACCTTCTGACAGGACAAATGCAGAGGCCTTTTTTTCTTTTTAAAGGAAAAGAGAGGCCGCTGGGCATAACTGCACACTCACTGTCAGCAATAAACATGCTCAGGTAGAAATTAGGGAAAAGGTGAAAATAAGTTACAGAGTTGCAAAAAAGAATTTCAGCGGTCAACAGGAGTGCGTTTATGGGTAGTATACAAAATCAAGAGTCTCCTCTCCTTAGAATCCCCTTTACAGACAATTAAGAGGAAGAAGTAGTTTCCAGATCTGAAACAACCTCCAAAGGTCCCTGTCTCTCCATGCACTACTAAGGAGTCTAAGATCACTATATTTTCACTTCCCATTAGTGCCAAAATTTAGGAGTGATGGCGCTAGACCAAATTCTAAAAAGTTATACTTGATAGCAGTTTGTTATCTTAAGACTATATAAGCATACAATAATAAAATATAAATATATCATATTTATATTTATTAAATAAAATATAATGTAAAATATAAAATCAGTTGACAGCATGTCTTTCCCTTTATTAAAGTTTTTGGATTCTGCTTAACTTCAGACCCGGCTGAAATCAATTTAAAAATTCCTGTTATGTTTAGTGTAGTCAAAACTTCACGCTGGTGTTCATGTTCATGAACATACCTCTTTAAACATACAGATGGACAGTTATGTGGATGTTCATATATGTGTTAGGGTTCTTTGCTAAAATAGCTGTATAAAACAAGGAACTCTGCAACATGAAACAAATAATAAAACAAAGAAAGCTTCTTAAGAGTTTCTCTTTGGGAAAGCTGCAATAACCTCACAGCAGCCCAGTTTCCGGAAAGGAAAAGAGTAATTTTATTTTATGACTGCTTACTCCATCAAGATATTTGTCAAGGAACTGGCTGTCGTGGTATCCCCACCTGCACAGAAAGTTCTGCTGTGTTGCAGGGAAGTGCAGGTCTCCTTGTTTGTCTTTCCTTCTGCCAGCCTGTATTGGAACAGGACAGGCAAGTGCTTCAGGAAGACATCTCTGGAGAATGGCTGGTTGCTACAGTGCTGTCCCACTGGCATCAGTTGCATTCTTCTCACAAATACTTCCACAGATTTTGATGAGCCTGCCCATCTGATAAAACAAAGCCCATCAGCAAGGCTTTTCTGGTAGGTAATCAGTAATTCATCATGGGCAGGGAGCAGGAGGTTGTTCTCTCAGTAATTAGTAGCAAATATTTTTTTTTGCTTTTTCTGTGATTTTCAGTTTGTGAAATAGTGATCTGCGGGCATCACCTTTTCTAAGTCATGGCATCATTTAAATATTTTCATAATCCATTTGAGTATTTGCTATGTGTGCAGTAGGATTTACTCCTGATGGGACTGGTTTTCTTCTCTGGCTGGAAGAGTGCAGTCCTTCAATTCTACTTTCCAACATGAATATCCTTGTTTGTTAAAGCATTGTTTGCTTTTCTTGCCGTATTGTGGAAAGCAGGCACAGGGAGACAGGGAAGGTAAAGCAAATTCATTGGTTAGTTTGTACTAGTAATTGGAGTGCAACTGTTCTGCTTGCTTATTTAGACTTTCATTCACTTTGGATCTACTTATTTGTCATTTTTGTGCACTTAACAAGCCTTACACAACAGCTCTGGTCCTAGCCATCTGCAGTCATGGCATCTTTTTTTGCAAAGGAGCAACTGTTGTGCCTTGTGATCTGGCCAGTCCCCAGAAGTGCAGTGTGCTCTGAAGACAGAGCTTGAGGTTGACAGGCAAAGCCTAGTCATGCTGCAGCCCAGCCTGGAGGGATTGTTGGGGTTTCCATGTTAGGTGCTTACCACCAATACCAAGGTTCAAGGTGATTTCTTGTCTTGTGATGGGACCGAACACCGCTAGATGTTAATGTTTTGCAGTCAGCCATGCTTTAGCTTGCAGTTTATATAAATACTGTGGATAGAATGAATTTTGGCTTTACTAAACACCGGAGATCACCTAATGTTTGCTGTTGAAACCTGATTAGTGAGGAAGTAGACCATCTAGAAATCATGAAGTTCTAAGTTTTCAGGAACAAAGTACCAGCTTCTCTACATACCCACAGGTAAACTTCTACCAGATGGAGATCACACAGTGCTCTTAAAGGGGTAAATGAGTCTCCAGGTGTCTGGGAGGGAAGGGAGAAGAGCAGCTTTACTCCCGTAAGTCCCAACACCTCCTCGTGCCCTTTCCAGCATATTCAGTACAAACAGGATAAACTTCATCATTTTCTGTTAAACTGTGGCTGTGGTCTGGACAAGCATCAGCATATATGGCAATATGATATTCCAAAGGATCAAGGAAATGTATAAATGTTTAGCTGGCATCACTGATTTAACAGAAAGGTTTTGAGTTTATTGCCTGACTTCATCTGCCTTACTTCTCCAGGCACTTTAACTGGCAGATTTTAAATTCCAAATAATATCTGGAGGTCTGAAAGCTAATAATGATCACATATGCTCATGCATTTACTTATTTTTACATATACACACCACAGCCTTCTCCAACATTAGTTGTGTTGCACCTATCCTTAACATCACCTCCCGAATGTGACCCATGCCATAGAAAAGCTTGTCATTTTGTGATATTTTGTACATTTTTCAGGTTGTGTGTGTATTTAAGTGGTTTTCTTGACTGGATATATTAGTGATCAATCAAGAGAGATCAAGTAAGAATCTAAGCATCCTTTTACTGACTCCAGGAGATATTGAAGCTACTAAAAAATGTAGGCATTCTCAGCACTTGCTTGGGTTCCTCTGGAGTGGAGGGGAGTAGTGCCTGGCTATGTGAACTGCATGCTGTGAGCACAGTGGCAGCATGCAGCTACCACACACAAGGATTTGAATAATTGTAGTAACAATCACAGAAATGTACGTCAAAGCCTAATGCTGGTGGGCTTAATTTTCTTTTCTGATAGACCCAGCACAGTAATTTTTTCAATGTAGTGAATATTACGAACCTCAAAGAACAAACTTTTGAGAAGCACAACTGGTAAGTGGGTGATTTGAGTTTGGCATTTAGCACACCTTTCCAGCCTGCCAGGTTTTGATACACAGGGACTTGAAGTGACAAGGTCAGTAGGTTAACTAATTTCATACATGAGGCATATATTTCTGAGTCAGATGATAACTTCACAGTGCTAAGCTTTTTTAATTAATAGTTCTGTTCTTCAAACTGAATTTTCTCTTTCTTGTAAATAAATCCCATATCATTTCCCTTTCTTGTAAATAAATCTATTTTAGAATCAAAGCAGGTTCCTTAATTTCCTGATAGAAGTTTACTAAACATGTGCAGAGCAAAAGACGCTGTGTTAATTCTCATAGCATAATCAGACAATAGGTTCAAGCAATGTAAAAACTGGCTTTACCAAACTGAATAGTAGGAAACAAAGAATAGCTGAAGTCAGGAAGTGCATTGTAGACATGGAACAGGAGTTGATAGTGTTTAATAGTTTAGGCTGAAACACAAGGCTGTAGCAAGTTATTAGCATCCTTTAGAGGGTCAAAACAAATTTCCTGTACTTCTCTCCTGTCGCAAGTGAACGTGCATATATTTTCACTAGCTTGGCAACTGCCCCAATGTGATTTCACATGTCACCCTGACAACTCTAGAGGAACAAACTGCCCACTGAGCATGCAGTCTACTAAACAAGACCTGTACCTAACCTAAGAATGCTTTTATGTAGATAAAACAAGAGTTCTTCACAGACCTACATGCACCTGATGTTTTGGCAAAAGTGACCTTGAGAATAATACCCTAAAAAAGGTGGCTTGTCCTTGTCCTTGCAAATCAGTTAGATTCATTTCCAGAAATGAGAGTGTCTTTCTTCTGTAGGATCATATTTCTGGCTGCATCTCTTTCTTCTGTCAGTCCTATTTTTACTTTACTTAGTTCAGTTGGACTCCCATTATCAGTCTGATGACACTCACCATCAGTGAGTGCTACTGAACTAAAAACCAGAGAAGAGTAGTAGGAGGGACTGAGGAAGAAGTGAGTAATCCAAGTGATGTCAATGTAACCCTTAGCAAGGCAAAATGCATCCAGTCACCTCTTTCTTCTGTTGCTTGTGGAGGAGTGATCCCTACAAGTTAAAATCAGGATCCTTCATGGGAGCAGTTTAGTGCTGGAAGAATCTGAGTGATATGTCAGTTCCTGCAGCATAAGGCCTTATCTGTAGTGCTTGAAGAGTGAAAGAAATAGTGTTTCCCAGGCAGAGGTCCGTTAGCACATGAGAAGTAGAAGAGACCAGATTACCTCAACCTCTTGCCTATCTTGATTTAGACAGTGCTGCAGGTAAGTCTGGTTTTGGACTGCCCCACAGAGGTTTGTGTGCCAGCATAGCTGGACTTTCTTGACATGTATGTAGTTTCATAATGTTCTTATGGTTTTAAGGAAGATAACAGCTTCATTTTAACACTGTATTCAGCTAGGAGTTTTCTGAGTTGTCAGTCTGTTTTTCTGTCTTTTTTACTCACAAGTTCCCTTATTCAAGCTGGATTAATGTGGAACATGGGACTTGAGGAATAATGAAATGGGAAAGACATAGTAGTGTGACATCAGCTGTGGTTCCTGCAGGACCATCTACGCAGCTTCTGTGCATTGGTAGAAACATTCTGAGAGCTGTTGAAATTGCTCTGAGAAAGTAACCTCTTGGTAATTACTGGTGTCATGAATGCATTGCTATTATCTCACAGACAGGTTTATTCATGAGTACTTTTAGGACATCTGTGTGCAATTTGTGCTGGGAAATCCTGACCAAAGATATATCATAAATGTTCTAATATTAGCATCATCTGCTAGAATGAGGACAGGGCTGTCCATGTGGAAATGTTATATGGCATGATTCTTCTGTCAGCACCCCAGGATTGACTCCATGGACATTTTGTTGAACACAACAGGCTAAAAATATTAGTTACTGAGAATCACATTACAGAAAGTTTACTATTTCGAAAACTAGTTAGTTTATTGGCTTCCATTTTCCATTTCATTACAATGGATTATTTTGAAAGGAATCAAATTATGGGCCAATCTTACTATATATTTTCAAAATTCTAGAAAATTCACATTTAACTATGGTTTCTTTTTGCATGCCAAAAAAAAGCATTTCTTATAAAAATAGGACGCACTTGGCTAAATTAAAGATGCAACCATGAAAACACTGATGGAGCTCAATGCAAGCTTTTTTTGTTTTCTTATGAGATCTAATATTTCCCTTGTCAGCCAGTTGAAAAAATACAAGATGGACTTCACTACAACTGAATTGAATAAAAAGACCTTAGGTATGACACTGACTAGCAGATGCTATGAGCTTCTGTGATGGCTGTGTTGTCCTGGCCAGGGATTACAGCCTCAGGTGGTGGGAAACATGCAATAAATTGCCAAAAGTCTTAGAATAAGAAGACTATGTAGCTCAACCTTGTAATCCTTTTGTAGTAGTATTGTTTGAGACGCAACTTGCTTTTGCTGTAATCATCCAGGGATTTGCCATCATCTGCATATTTTTATTATCTGATTTCAAGGCAAATGTTGATGATAAGCCAAGAAAACCCATTCACTTTGAAAATGAGCTAACGTGGGATGTGGCTACAATGAAAAGTTTGCTTTTGAATAGCTGCAGAAGCAGATTCTATAAGTATGCTTGCTTATGTGTTCCAAAAAGAAAATATACTTGCTCCATAAACTCAGGCATACCTTTTTCCAACAGGTGTACTCACTTGAATGAGATCGATTTCAGTGAATAATGTAAAGATCTTGAGATCATCTGGAGGGGCGGGAGCAAGAATAAATACAATAAATTGGAATGTCATTGTTGAGCTATTGACTTCTCCATGTATACATCTACAACCTTTTCTTTCTGTCATGATGCAGTCATAGAATCCTGTGATGAATACAGGATAAAGGACATCTTTGTTTTTCATTTAGTAAAAAGATGAGAATATATCTGGAAAAGTTTCTTGCTCTATTTTACTAGACTTCAGCTAACTTTAAATTGCTCATGTAGATAATTATACTATGGTCAATGTACTTCATAAAGCTAATTTTTTTTGTCTGTCATTTATTCCCCAAACATGAACATTTTTATCTAACAACCCTAATATGAAAACAGCATGTTATTGCCTGTGGTGCCTTTCGCAGAATTCGAGCTATTTCCACCAGAGCTTCAGTCCTGCACCCACTAAAATTACAAAGCCCAAATAATTTCCAATTTCATTTCTTCACTGAGCAGTGAATGTAGTGTAATTCCTATGCTGTCTTTAGACTGATTTCAAGGAAACTGTTTCCTAAGATTTGTACCAAAAATTCGTGTGCATGACCTACAAAAGCAGAGGTTACTGCATACGTGCAGAACTTCTGCAGAAGAGAACCATGATTCGAACTCTCCTTTAATGACCTCTTTTTTGTAACTATTATTTAAATTTATGCTATTCAGTTTCAGAAAGTCCAGAGAGGCTCTGCATGCCATTATGGACAAGTGCATAGTTCTGAGGTGTGTTCCTTGGGTGCTCTGCCAGTGCAGAGTCTGCCATCAGTTCCTGTGGAGATGGAATTTCAACCCAAATGCTACCTTTAGGTGTGATGGTGATGATGATGAATTCCCATCCCAAAGCATGACTTTCAGATCACTGGAGCCTAGTTCAGAGTAGCAGACAAAGAGGATGTTTATAATTTGCATGATACGATGTCTAGGGAGAAGCACTGGCAGAGAGAATAATGTGAGTATGTTCAGTTAAGCCAGCCTGACATTAGGCCTTCCAGATGTTGGATATCACAGATGATTCAGAAATTTCTTCTCAAGGACTTTACAGCTATTCACATAGATTGTGCCTAGACTGTGCACTTCTGCTTGGAATTATCTTTTTTGTTTAAGAAACCAGGAAGTCCAGTGGTTTTATAGTATTTTTCCCTTTGTCAGTAACTTACGTTTGGAGGTGATAAAAGATTCAGCCGGAGAGAAGGACTATTTTCCAATTATTATCTGTATTTTAGATTAAAAGAAGTGATTGTGAGCCTTTTCCTACAATATAAGCAATATTTACACTGAATGTATTCATCTCTTTCCAGCATGCTAAGGTGCTATTGCTTGAGTTTCTGTGGCTGCTGGCCCATGTCATAATTAACTTGATCCTGTAAATCTTCACTTTTGGCAGCATTATCATCTCACTTTGGAATCCAGTCCAGGAATGCAAATTATTTTTTCTTTCATCTGATTTAAACAGTCATTTATTCTCTTGCCGAGGAATAGTGTCATGATGTTCTCTTTCCTGTTGACTGCAGTGTCCATACAATTGGTTGTGCTAACTAAATTAAGTATCCTGTGTTGTGGGTTATATCAAACACATGTCTATGTGACATGGAGCTGAACCATCATTGCAATTCTGTTAATTTTCTAATAGAAATGTTATGACAATTAAGCTTCCTGAACAGCTCAGTATATCCACAGAGAGTGCTAAAATATGCCTGTTGGAATGCACTGCTTCCTTAGGTGACTTTTAAAATGATTTATGAATAGTCAAAGCTATGAAATATGATTCTGTTCACCCGGTTTGTCCCTTAAGCAGATCATAAGGGCACTGCATACCTTAGTGCTGTAGGAGATGAGGGAAATATATTCAGTTTTGTGGAAAGCTCCATTTGCAAGTTAGATGTCTAACTTTGAGCTACTCATTGAGGCTCCCTGGTAGTCACTGGAAGAAGGTAGTTACTGAAGATCCATGACTTAAATGATCTGTTATAATAGGTTGAATCATGTTGGGATGTAGGAAGTATGTGGTTCCTGATTTATTGCAGGGGACGACATCTCTCCAGGAAAGGTGTTTTTTTGAATACACTCTTGCTGCGAATGTCTGACTTACCTGACTTTGTGTTCTTTGCTGCAGATCGATTTTGAAGATGTGATTGCTGAGCCAGAGGGAACACACAGCTTTGATGGGATTTGGAAGGCCAGTTTTACCACCTTCACTGTAACGAAATACTGGTTTTATCGTTTACTGTCAGCAATCTTTGGTATTCCTATGGCTCTCATCTGGGGCATCTACTTTGCCATTCTGTCGTTCCTGCACATCTGGGCGGTGGTGCCGTGCATAAGGAGCTACCTGATTGAGATCCAGTGTATCAGCCGTGTCTATTCCATCTGCATCCACACGTTCTGCGACCCACTCTTTGAGGCCATAGGCAAAGTGTTCAGCAGCATCCGAGCCACAGTACGGAAAGAGATTTGAGGGACGTTTCAAGGAGAGCCATCAGCCTAGGAAGGGGGTGGGGGTTTTGTGTTTGGAGTGTTTTGGTGCCAGTTTCGTGTTTTCCAAAGCAACATACAGCAACCGGTGGTGGATATACTGGCCCAAAACAAAAAATCACTTGCTCGGTTTCTTTTTCTACTGTTCATTCTTACTGGACTACTTGCCTCTTTTTTTTCTTTCTTTTTCCTTTTTTTTTTTTCCTTCTTCAGTCTACATTTCAAACTAACCTTAAAGGGCTGTGCTTCCATGCCAGCTGCATATCATTTTGCTGGCTGTTCAATTCAGAGATTGAAGTGTTGTTGGATGCCTTTTTATCTTACTTTCATTCCTTGTGAGATAAATCCACAGTGATACTGAAGAACGACAAAAATGCTTTCCAACACTGTAAAGCCATTCATTTTATTGTGGCTACAGAGTGCAGAGCTATCGCAGCAGAATGAACGTGACCAGCTGGCAGGTTTTAGCAGAATGTTCTTTTTCAATTGGATTGTCAGTTGACTACAGCTATTTACAGTCATGGTCAGATATTGTGCACTATGAATAAATTAGTTAAGTAAACATATTATTGAACTAGTGTATGTCCTGAAAATGTAACACTTTATCAGGCTGGAGACACTGGCACATTAAAGCTTCAGTCGGTGCCTTTCTGTCTCATTCTCTCTTGGAAGTTTGCATCCGGTTGTTTCTCAACCTTTACAGACGCAAACTGCGGTTGAGAGCTAAAACTGGTCATCATGGAAATGTTTTCCTGACTGTGACTTAGAACACATCCCTTAGCAAGCATTTAGGTGCTTATCTCATAGGCATCTGGGATATTTTTGCAAAGTATTAATATAAATGCATATCACAGGTATGCCAGAGATAATCCTAAATTACAAGAAAAACAAAGGACTGCCAAACAAGCCACAGGAGGCCAGGGAGGAGCTGCCTCTTTTCTCTCAGCTTTCAAAACTTCCCTATCAGCAGAAGTTAGCCTGCCACTAGCACAGTTTGTTTTCAGGATGCTTTGCTGAATCTAAACTTACCCATCACAGGAGATGCTTTAGAATCTTCACATTTGTGTGTTGGTTTGTTCATTTTTACCTGAGCTGCCACATCAGGAAGTCTTAAACAGAGGGTGTTGGTGAAACTACCGTGTTGCAAAGTGGAAGGCCTCAGTAGCAGAGCCTTTGCGACATGTTCTGATGCTGTGACCTGCAAGAGCTTTTTGCCCTCGTGATAGTACTGTGTTCAGAGATGCTCTCTGCATCCTCATTGGTTTGTGTGAAGCATTTGTAAAAATAGTTGTGAGGCTAATCAGCTTTATTGTAAACCAAGCTGGGGTCTGAGCCTGCTCCAGCTGGAAACTCTAGCAAACCAGTTCTTGACCTCCAAGAGTGCAAAATTCGGCCTTTGGGATGAACATGGAGCTGTCTGGTACACCTACAGCTTTTTTATTTAGCGCTGATATTTCACATATTGCTTTACCTAACATGGGAGTGCCTTCCATTCTATTTCTGCCAAAGCATTGAAAACTTTAGGAAATGCTGCATTTTTTAATGGGGGTGGGGGAGGGAAAAGGGAAGAGGGTGCACAAAAAAATTACAAAGCTCTTAACTACTATTTGCATTTAAAACAGACACTGGTATGGATATAGTTTTATGTTTTTCTATGTACATAATGAAGAGTGTACTATTATAGATTTTTTCAGTATTAAAAACAAGCAAAGTTGTAAACAAGAAATATTTTATCTTTTTATGAGGAAAATCACTCTGAAGAAAACCTTCTTGATTTACCATATAAATTGTATATCCTGAAAGATGTCTGTTCACTTAAGAGTTTAGTCCCTGATCCAAATACATTGCTGATCCAAACATTTACATTATTGTTATATGCTTACAGATATAACTGACACTTATTTTTTAATTCTGCATGTACATTTAAGACTACAATAAAAAGTTGCTTAATGGTAGCCCCTGTCTGACTTCTTTTTCCTTGAAAGTCATGTGGACAAAAATTGTTTAAAGCTTTCTTTGTCAGTCTAGTGGAAACAGGATTTTTCCTAATAAAAGCTCATTAGCCTAAGCATTTAATGTATGGAAGGAGAGGAATGACAACTTTTATTCAGCCATGTATAGACCTAACTTGTGACAGGACAGTTCATCTCTATGGGTTTGTTGCACAATACCTGTCACACTGTTAAACTAGTGCACAAAAGCCCAACAAAACGTCCTATTACAAAATGGCCTACAAATCTATTAACTGTATTTTAGTGTTCAAATAGCAGATACCAAATAATTGTAGTCCACCATATGTTTTCCAATAGCAGAATGATGTATTTAGCAGCACTTAATAGGTCAGTGGTAGAAAATAGTTTTTTAATTGGATAAGTGAGAAAATGTAAAATATTTTAAAAGGTAAAAGGGAGGTTTTTAATGTGAAAGTAAAGCAAATACACCTTCAGTATTCAAAAATATCTTGCTTTTGCAAAGAGCCTGATATATTCAGTCTTAACTATTTATAATACCATGACTCCTAGTCTCCTCATGGGAGAGGTGTGCAGATCCACACTGATGGCATTGTTCCTGGCGCTGCCCTGAGCAGCAGTCACAGGTGTGTGCTGTGGATGGATCTCATATCCACACTCCAGCCATAACACTTAGAACCCATACCACAGTCATGGTACACCCCGTGGCGAGATCCAGGTTTGTCAAGTAGAGGATTAGACATTAGGTGTTGAACAGTGGCACGAGGCAATCTCGTGTCATGGCTGTAAAAGTGGTGTAGACAGCCTCACACTGCCCAGTACAAAAGTCAGTGTCATAAACTGCCTCAGGACCTGTGCGTTCAAGTGGGCCTAATTTTTTTTCTCCTACCAGAAAGCTTTCCTAGCTGTCACTGATCACTCTTATCCTCTGAGTCACCAATTCTTAGATTTTGCCATGCAGCTTGAACTGTTTTCCTTTGACTGCCCTAAATGTATGGGGGAGCTGGACACTTTAAACCAGCTGGAGTACTCAATTACTGAGAAATGAAAGTGTGAACTGTCTGTGTGTGATTGATCCCTCTGGATTTGATTGATAACTAAATACAGAATATTTTTTAAAATATATTTATTCCAAGGGAGTTGGAACAAGATATAATAACAAACTTTAGGCTTTTAATAATGATGGGGAATTTCCATAGCTGTACCCAAGCTACCTTTTAACCCTCTCTTAGGTCAAACTAGAACTATTCTATGTTCACTTGTTTGCTTTCATTGCACTGTGTGTCTGCTTCATCCATTTGTTTCCTCATCTCCTAAGGAGGAGGAAAGAAGCACAGAATAAAAGTCTTTGCTAAGTTAGAACACCTTTGTTATCCTCATTTATGTCTTAACAAACCTTGACTTTTTCACTTCATGTTATCTGACACTGGGACACCATGTGACACAGGTTATTTTATTTCTATCTTGCTCTCTTTTGTAGAACTTTTAATTAAAATTTCAGTTGTATAGTACAAATAGCACATCCTTTTTCCAAGGTGCTTTTCTCTATTATGGCCTTCTGAAGGTACAGTGGTAAAATGTACATTTGATAATTATGACAAAATATAAGCGCACGGTATTCTCACTAGATTTGTAACTGATTTTACTAAGCAGTGTATATATAAAAAATAGTGTGGCCATCAGGACCAGGGAAGTGATTGTCCCTCTACTCAGCACTTGTGAGGCCACACCTCAAGTTCTGTGTCCAGTTCTGGGTCCCTCACTGCATGAAAGACATTGAGGTGCTGGAGCGTGTCCAGAGAAGGGCAAAGGGACTGATGAAGAGTCTAGAGAGTAAGTTCTATGAGGAACAGCTGAGGGAGCTGGGATTGTGTAGTTTGAAAGAAATGAAGCTCAGGGAAGATCTTACCACTCTTTACAACTGCCTGAAAGAAGGTTGTGGCCAGGTGGGTGTCAGTCTTTTCTTCCAGACATCTAGAGACAGGACAAGAGGAAATGGTCTCAAGCGATACCAGGGGAGGTTGAGGTTGGACATTAGGAGGAATTTCTTCACTGAAAGGGTGGTCAAGCACTGGAACAGGCTACCCAGGGAGGTGGTGCAGTCACTATCTCTGGAAGTGCCCAAGAAAGTGGCACTTAGTACTGTGGGTTAGCTGATGTGGTGGTGTTTCATCAAAGGTTGGACTCAATGATCCTTGAGATATTTTCCAACTAATGATTCTATGATTCTAAGGATGGCAAAAGTGGGAATAGAGTGATTAGACTTGTTACAAGCCTGTGGCCTCTCTCATAGTCAAGGTGCATTTTAGTGTTGATTCAAGACACAATCCACAGTCCCTAGGCTCAATTCCAGTAGCTCACTTTTGTTCTGAGAACCTGAGTTTCCTTGGCCTGTAATTGTCAGGAAAACGCACTGAAAGGGTGCCCAGGTCACACGTACATACTGCAGGGAGGTACAAATGAGGCGTTACTCTGTCTGATGTTCTCCTGTAGGAACTGGAGATGATAAATGCTCTCGGGGATCCCTAACAAGTGCTGGGAAATCATGCTTCTCTAGGCTTATAGTCTAGCATCTCACTCCTTGAGACAGGAGATTTAAACTCCTCTCACTGCACTCCCAGGTGTAAACTTCAGCTGCTCACAAGTCAGCTGACTACTGAGAATCCAACTTTTATAAGACCAACTGTGTTCTCTGCAGGAACTAACCACAGACACCTGCTGTGGCATGATGGTTTCCAATAGGAGCCAGGTCACCTTAAAGGCACTGCCTGAACTGTGTGAGGCCATTATTCATCTAAAAGTCTTCAGAATACAGATTTTCCCTTCTATCAAGTGGTTATCAGTGCAGAGGAGAATAAAGGCATTATGGTCTGCAGTTCTAGCACTTTTAGAGATAATTCTGTTTTCTGGATTGAAACACCAGGAGTCTAGGCTGGAGGCTGTTCTGCAGACTGACAGCAGCTCTCAGGAGTTGTTTTGGCACTCAGGGACTAACTTAGATATAAAGTTATCATTGCTGCAACCTTCTCAGTTGATCATATCTCTGAACCTTTATCCAGGATATGGAGTACCCCTGCAGCACATCTGGACACTGACAGTCTTTTTCTGGCTATTTATTCTGAGCTAGAAAATTCTTTACACCAGAGGGTTCACTGAGAGTAACATTAAAGGATGAAGGACTCTATAGTTGTACAACTTTTTGGCAATGATCAGAATATAGGCATTCATCTGTGACTATTACTCATCAAAACATTCAGCCTGCTGATCTCCAGCAACCAGAGCTCCAGATGTGGCTTGCAGCTTGTAGCCAGATTGACATGTTGCCAGAAACCCTACTGGTAGTGGATCGCAAGTGAAAAAACTGACATGGAAACTAATTGGTGCGATAAAAGAAAAAAGAAGAATCTCATTCAAAGCAGCAGGTATATTCCATACAGAGAACAAGTGGATGAAAGATCTCAGGGGCTTGTCTATCATATTCAAGGAATGATGTAAAGCTGTGTACAGCAGACACCCTTCCATCTGAAAGGGATGGATGGAGATTTCTGAAAGGATAAAAATGAGTGGATGACTTTTCATACCTTTTTTCAGTTCCTACCTGTAATTCCTTGCAGGTAAATTCTGAACCAAAAGAGACTCATGCAGAAAACCAAACAGTGCAGTGATAGGCACCAAGAGACAGCAATAACCAAAGCATTAATGGATCATTAGGATGTGCAAACTCCCGCTTAAGTGTGAGTTGCCTTGAGGGGGAATCACCATAGGTGTGGTTAGGTAGATTTAGGTTCAAATGCACCGATAAGTAAGATTGGAACTTACCTGGGATGTATGATCAGATTCACACAACAGGAGCCTGGCTGGGCAGACAACAGACCTGGTGGCTACTTCCTATCCTTGAGAAGGGATCCACCAGGAAGCAGGCTGGGGAATCACCCTGAGCAGTCAGTAGCAGTCAGACTCATGTATGAAAACTGTCCACGTGCAATACCAAAGCCCAATCCAAATGTGCTGATGGGCAATGCTTACCCCGTGTTTCCTGTGGCAAGCATTTGCTGCCTCTCCAGACTACTCACTGAGACAGAAACTTTCTGTTGTAGTCTAGATTCCTTGCAGGATAGTAAACATGTCAGTAACAGGAACTGGCAACTGAACACAGCATACGAGTTCTTGTAGGTTTAAACAAGTGCCCTTGACATTTGTTCATATTTTGTCAACTACTGATTTTTAATATTCTGGCTTGTACAGTATTTTATCTCTTTATTTCATGATATGTAGACTCCCATTCAAATGTTACAGACATTTGTCAATTCAGCTGTCTTCTCTTAACAAAAGCAGGTGTTCTTACTCTCTGCTAGACAATGATTAATTATTCAACTACAATTGGAAGCATCTAGAATTCTGCTGGTTTCATTTGTGCTGAAACAGACCAAAGAAGTCCATGAAACAAAGATGCTTAGGGATGAAAACTGGAACAGCTTTTGTCATATTTTAGCACAATTGGATCTTTTGGTCTGAACCTGAGTGTCTTTGTAGCACCATCTCTATAGTTATAAAAATTTCTCTGTATGTCTCTAACAAACATCCTTTGAAGAAGGCCACTGAAAACACAGATTTACTCCTCTAGGTTGAAGAATTGTCTTTACCAAATACCAGTACTCAGCACAGAGACGTGAAAGCCAGCACTGCCCAGCTCTTCAGTATAGTGAGGAAAGCCTTTCTGTTGCAGAGTTCTCAAAAAAACTTGGACTTCTTCATGTATTAGTTTACTCCTTCCTGGATGAGAGACTAAAAATTTTGCGGTTGAAACTATCGTGGTGGATAGTCATCCCAAATGAATTTTAAAAAAACCAACCAAACACCAAATTTCATTGTCAATGATTTGTTGCATTATGGATTATTGAGAACTGAAGCTCAAAGCAGCCCTGTTGCTGATGACAACAGGAACAAGGCAGAAATGTAGAGGCATTCCTCTTAGCAATAGCAAAAGCCTGCAGTCTGAAACCTCAACTTGAGTCCTGGGGACCCTGAGCCCTGACTCTCTCGATAAGCAAAAGTTCTCATGAACACTTCTAGGGAAGGTAACTCCACCACTTCTGTGGGCAGCCTGTTCCAATGCTGGACCACCCTTCCAGTGAAGAAATTCCTCCTAATGTCCAACCCGAACCTCCCCTGGTGCAGCTTGAGGCCATTTCCTCTTTTCCTGTCTCTACTTCCCTGGGAGAAGAGGCCAACCCCTGCCTGGCTACAGCCTCCTTTCAGGTAGTTGTAGAGAGTGATAAGGTCTGCCCTGAGCTTCCTTCTCCCAGGCTAAAGAACCCCAGCTCCCTCAGCAGCTCCTCATATGACTTGCTCTCTAGACCCTTCACCAGCTTTGTCATCCTTCTCTGGATGTGCTCCTGCACCTCAGTGTTTTTCTTGACGTGAGAGGTCCAGAACTGGACACAGGACTCGAGGTGCGGCCTCACCAGTGCTGAGTACAGGGGGAATAAAAGCACTCTCTAGATGTTCTTTTCCCTGTTCAATAGTATTTCATAAGCTTCTCATAGGTGGAGCCTGCATTCTTTTTTGTCTCTGTTTACAAACAACTAGAAGCAAAATCCCTTTATTTCTTTAAGGAAATCAGATTAAATGTGGCTTAAAAGTGCTAGATAACCATTTTATTGCTCTCTGTTGAGTCCTAGTACTCTGATTCTAAGTGCCCATCAGATAATTGCTGATGTGCTCAGATAACAATGGTGTATTAGATCCAGTTCTCTCAGTATATGGTGCTACTTGCCATGAGGCATGTCCAATACAAATTTTAAATTGCTCCCCAAAATTAAACTGTCCTGCTGGGTTAACAAACACTGCTATTACTGAAAGTCTGTTAAGAAATAACATGTTTATCTTAAGAAACACCAGCCTGTCAACCAAGGATAGGTAAGTAGCTGAGGCCCAGAAAAGCAGTCATGTTGATCTATTTTCATGGTACATACTATCGAATTTCATATGTATAAACACCAAATTATTTTCTGAGGCAGAACATAAGCCCCTTAGGAGCTTTTCAGTCAGTGACTTAATTTTGCATAAAGAATGTAACAGGTGCAAATACTTGGCATAAGGCATGTCTGAATATTTCTAAAGCCAGTTCAATAATCTTGGAAAAGGGCATGAAATGAAATAGTTCTCACAAAACAAGTTGCCTGTTTCCAGAACAAATATTGGTACACATGACAGAAGTAGAAACACTTTCACACTGCCCTGCAGCATTGTCTACCCCATGTCTCTTCAAAGGGCTGGTTCTCACAGTAAAGAAATAAGCTGCAGGATTTTTTTGCATAGCCAGATGTGCATTTAAACTTCATGATTCCCTAGTGTGTGGTATTTCTCATGGAAATAAGCTCTATTTATCTAATTAAAGTTAGAATTATTTATTTTTTGTTTCTTCTACTGGTAACTATTTTGTAGTTAAACACAACAAAACGCAGACAAGAATAAGTGTAATTTAAAATGTTTAGCTGAAACATTTGTATAAGATACTCCTATTACAAGGGTGCTAATCCATGTAGTGACCACAGCTATTGTAAAAAATATCAGGTTTGGTTTCTAGCAGAAATACTGCATCAAGCCACAATGTCCCATGGAAGTTGTACAGGGTAAGAGCAAATCATCAGTTAAAAAATATCTCCAGAACAAATGATAAGCCAGCCTGACCATAGTTCTGTCTTAATCAAGTCTGGTCTCACACAGTTTCCTGCGAAAACTTATAAATTTGATGCTATGTAAAAGTTTTGCTGAAAACGGATCTGTTTCACAGAAATCTTTGATCATGGTGCTGTTACCATTCTATACTGAATTCTGCATGGATGTTGAAGGTGGAAAGTGGCACCAGTGAAGACATCAGGTCTCCACTGGTGGATACCTTGCAGTTTGTATCCCCAGGCAGCACAGAATAACTTAGACATGAATGGAGAACACAGAGCTCTAAAGGAAGTGAAAACTGAGCCAAAAGTGTCAGATCAAGCCCCTTGCTACTCCTACATGGATCTATAAAGCACCTGAGGGAGGGTATGAGGGCTCCCTAGGAGAGCTGATGGGAAGGGAGTCAGTGCCTTGCTGAGAGCTGTGTTGCCAGGTCGGAGCAGTGCACAGCTGATAGACCCCAGTAACTTGTGTTCACCACAGCCCTCCCGCAGCCACACTTGTTGACCAGTCCCAAGCAGGGTCTGAACACCCTCGCTGGAACCTAAAATGGCACTGTCACACTGATTACCCTCCATAGGGAACTGTAGTATAATTTAGGATGTATTCTTCTGACCTCCATGACATCAGAACACTTCTGATGTTGTATATAATTATAAAAATGTCCCTCCGACTTCTTGTTGCTGAAAATACATGGGCTGTTTCGTTTTCAAAAAAAACAACATGTTCTTTCCCTCTTGTTTGTCTATTTTTGGCAGGTTCTACCACGAAAACTGTGGTGATTATTATAGCTGAAAGCTCGACTAAGTTTTAAGATTACACCCTCTAGCCTGTAGCTTTATGAAGGTATTGAGCTTTTAGCTTTCCTCCCAGGATTAATACTGGATCTCTTCATGTAGTATTCCTAAGCAGAAGATGAAATGCTAGTTTTTTTGTAACTGGTGCTGTCTAAGATCTTTCTATCTGTATCCACAGAGTTAACTATCACTGCAGAGGGAGATACACAGTGGCTGAAAGGGAGTAGGCACTGAAACGCACCATGCAGAAGCCTGAGTAATGGGCAAAAAATGGGAGTGTAACCCTATGACCATATTTAGTTTCCACATGTGAATCTTGGCTGGCTGAATCCTACCCTGAATGCCAGTGAGGCCTGAGAAGCTGGAAATCTTTCACTCTGTGCATACAAGCAGAGTCATGACTCATACAGAATAGAAACAGTTTTCTTTTGCAAGAGGAACATTTTTCGTTATTGACCAGGGAGACACCCAAAAATAGCTTTGCTTTCTGAGTGATTCTGTCAATTCAAAGCAGCACTGTGGAGGTATAACAATCAAGAAAAGCATTTACAGCTCCAGGAATTTGCTAAAAAGAAGGAGAAATCTCTGTTTAAAGACAGCCAGCCGAAATCACTATATGTCAGCTCCTTGAAGACAATGAATTAAACTGAGTGTATATCTCGAACTGTTCAATAAATATCAAATGTCAGACAAAGAAATTAAAGACCAAATAATATTAATGCAAGATATTTAAAATGCTGTGCAATTTAATCTCTTTGAGTAGGGAGCTTGGTGTATAATTGCATTTGCACTGGGCATTATTTCTGAAGCAGTTGCAGCATTAAAAGTCATGAAGCATTAAGCTTCTGCAGATGATAGAGCTCTCTCTATCACAAAAAGATGATGTTTCTTGGAAAGAAAGGACACTTCCGAGAATCCCAGATTATTGGAGTTGTTTCCACCAAAGCTGTTGGAATTTTCCGAGTTGCTTCAATGGAAACTGAAGTAAGCCAACGCAAATTCCACCCCATAGTGAGGGAGAACACCGTTAAAGATGTTAGCAATAAGAGAGCAAAGCAAAGAAGACAGATTTTAATGCTTGCTCTTCTTCTCTCCTGATTTGCTCCAGTGACTCTCTTCTTGTTACATTTATGAATGACACTGACTTAAACCAGATGAAAATTAGCCCCTCCTCAGCCACACTGAGCTCCCCAAGCCTAGAGCGTTTCCCATCGTGGCTCCCTCGCTGCCAGCCCACTTCCCCACGGCCCCGCACTTCTCCCTGAAAGTGGCCGCAGGAGCCGCCCGGGCAGCAAGGCAAAGCCCTTCCCTGACAATGCCCTTTCGTTTTTCCTTTAAATCCATGGCAACGCAGTGTTTTATTTTTGTGCCTAACGAGGGGGAATTTCCGCTCCGCTCGGGAGCGCCCCGGAGCCGAGGCGGCTCTGCCGAGCCGAGGCTGCCACCTCCCGGCTCTCCCGGCCCGCAGCACGGCCGGAGACACGCCTTTGGAGCCCCGAGAGGAAATCCATTTGGTCCTGCTCAAGGCCTTCCTTTATTTGTCAGAACACCCCGATGTACATCTAGCAGCAGTGCTCCACTCTACTGCCTCGAACTTACAGGGGGGTTAAGGATGCATTGGAAATTATCCATCACTTAACAATAGGTCTGGGATAAAAATGCTTCAGTGGCTACAGGTAATATCCTAATGTGGGAAATCAATTCTGAATGTGAGAAATCAAAATAAACTGACTGTAACATACCAGCTCAAGGAGACAGCTTGGTAAAAGCACATTAGTGAAGTTACTTCCAGTTACATTTCATCTGATAAAAAATTTGTTGACCACTTCGTGGGTGGAAGCATACACTCTGCTTTCATTTTAATAGAACTGTTTCAAAAAGCCATCTGTTACTGCAGCTCCGGAGGGGAAAGTAACTGAATAAAACCCCAACATAAGAAAGATGTGAACCTTTTGATGCAAATCCTGAGGAGGACCATGAAGATGATCAGAGGGCTGGAGCATCTCTCCTATGAACACAGATCAAGAGACTTGCAGTTGTTCTGCCCAGAGAAAAGAATGTTCTAGGGAGACGTTAGAGCAGCCGTCCAGTAGATAAATGGGGCTACAAGAGAGCTGGAGTGGGACTTTTTACAAAGGCATGTAGTGACAGGACAAGGGGTAGCGGTTTTAAACTGAAAGAGGAGAGGGTTAAGTTAGATATTAGGAAGAAATTCTTTACTCTGACGGTGGTGAGTGCTGGAACAGGTTGCCCAGAGAGGTTGTGGATGTCCCATCCCTGGAAGTGTTCATTGAACGAGGCTTTGAGCAACCTGATCTAATGGAAGTAATGCCTGCCCATGGCAAGAGAGTTGTAACCGTATGATCTTAAAGGTCTCTTCCTACTCAAAACATTCTGTGATTCCATGATTCTATGAAAAGGCTCCCTTGAGGAGAGCAAAAATTAATCCAGCAGTGCGAACTATGGATTGACTGAAATCAGTATCAGGCTTTCTACACCAGCAAAGTGCAGTCAAAAAGAAAATAGGGAAAGCACAAAATTAGACAAGCAGATCTCCCACTGTTAATCATTTACAGAAGAGTGAGAAAGCTACAATAAGACTGAAAAGAGCTTTTTTTTTTTCTGCTTGTTTTTCCTGGGAAATTTTTAATGGGTTTGAGCTGAGCTAGAGGCTCCAGAGATGCCAGGCAGTGCTGTAGTAATGGCAATGCATCAGGTGATCCCTTTATCCTGTGCTGTGCTTATGAATCTGTAGGGGGTTGACTCTGGCTAGATGCCAAGTACCCACCAAAGCCTATCACTGCCCTCCTCAGCTGGTCAGGAGAGAGAAAATACCACAAAAGGCTCATGGGTTGGGATAAGGACAGGGAGAGGTCATTCACCATTACCATTACAGGCAAAACAAACCCAGCCTGGGGAAACTAATTGAATTTCTTACCAGTCAAATCAGAGCAGGAATATAAGAAACAAAACTAAATCTTAAAATACATTCCTTCCACTCCTTCCTATTCTTGGGCACAACTTTATTCCTGCATTCTCTACCTCCTATCCCCAAGCAGTGCGGGGTTATGGCGAGTGGGGGCTGTAGGCACTTCATCACACGTCCCCACTGCTTCTTCCTCCTCTGATGGGAGGACTCCTCACACTCTTCCCCTTCTCCAGCATGGGCTCTTGTCTCCACGGGGCCACAGGTCCTGCCAGGAGCCTGCTACACCACAGGATTCCCGTGGGATCCTATGGAGTAGATAAAATATATTTCCCAAAGGAGATGATAGTTTTACCTGTAGCTGCTATTTTTGGCAAGAATATGAGATCCTTTAGGGAAACAACAGTGTTCTAAGAAGCCCAGTCTTCTGCGTCAGAGGCAGTGGTGGCTGCTGGTGGGTGAGCTTAGGCACTCCTGTGTTTGCTCGAGTTTTAGAGGAATAACAAGCAGCGTAACACTAAGCTTGAGTTAACACTAAGCTGGTTAACATCTGGTTGTTTCATTCTTCTTCCAATATCATGAAACAGCCCTAGGCCTCAACTCACCAGCTGGGTTCAATCAAGCAAGCAGATCCTCTGTTTTCAGAGCCACACTAGGCACCAAGAGCAGATTGGCGACTCTGGCACAACATCTATTAATAAAGAAAAGCATCAGACTTTGTATTTGAATAGGCACTTTTCTTTGGCAGATCTCAAAGTAATTTCTAAAGAAGGGCAAGCATTATTATCTCCATTATGGGGCTACGTTATATGACAAGCTCTCAGCTGGGGACTGGGCAAGATCTTGGCTCTCCAACAAGCAACAGCTGCTCCCCTTGGTTAAATGCCACACACCAGCAGTCCTGAAAGTTGTCGGGTTCTGGCCAAGCACACAGAGTCCCTCAGCCAGATGGCCAAGAGCAAGCGCTGGAAAGCTTGTCCCATTACCCAGTCGGAACTTGAGGTAACTAAAACTTCACAGAAGACTTGTCCAGAATCCCAGACAAGCAGTGCTAGTTTTTAACATGACTTACCTTCTATTTGGATTTCTTTGCTCCCCTATATTCAGTCTTGAAATAGTCCTCACTTTTCCTTAGGCAGGGATCCAAACTGACTTGCTGCAGAGATGGCATAGACTTTTTAATTTGAAAGTGTTCTGTTAGGGAAAGTTTTAAACCTGTTTCCATTTTGTGGGTTCACTACAGGCTTTAGAATACTTCTACAATTCATGAAAACATGGTATCCTTGTGGAAAGACTGCCCTGAAGGTAGCCTGCTTCCCTTGCCTGCTTCCTATGTAAACACCACCTATACACACCACAACTGATGTTTTAGTTATTGGGTCATGTTATGTTAAACAAGGGACTTATTACAGTCCTTTCTGATTCTTAGTTAGGATGTCAAGTCTACCTCCCTCCCAGATCCCTGTGCAAAATATAAATAATGTGTATTTCTAGGTCATAGTTCATTAAATTACTTTTAATTCATTAAATTACTTACACATTAACTTGGTCTTTTAGCTAGTGAGCCAGAGCAATGCAAACTATGGTTTGGAAACCGCAGCACAGGGTTACATGTGCCTTTGGACGAGCTGTTCTGTGCATTCATTAGCAAAGAGAAGAGCTGCTTCCCAGCGCAGGGCCGGTTCAGAAGTTACACAGGCACAACGCAAACACGTACACACCACGAAAACAGGCTCCTGCTGCTGGGTACTGGCACTGGTTGCCATCAGACAGCTGCTCTGAACCAGATGGGAAACAGCCATTCCAGTTCTGCTGTAAGCCGCATCCCAACACCAGCATCACTGCAGTCTCCCAGGCTGGCATCTCAACCGAAAGGCAGCACGGCAAGTGAGCAAAGAAGCCAAATCCCCCCTCCCCAGTGCCAGTGTCGTCTCCAGGAAAGAACTGAGGCGTATTTGGTGTGGAAAGAAAAGAAGCAGAGAGCAGTAGGCTTTTAGATGCTGCACTTGGAAAGATACGACCACATTTGTTCTGAACACAGGGAATGTCTGGGTCCAGTGTTGACAATCTGGCAGTGACTGAATGTTGTCGACTTCACTCAGACGTGATAAACAGAAGAAAAAAGAAGTAACAAGTCAGCACCAAAAGCGGTAGTTTCCAACCCATGAGTCAAGCCCTCTTAGTGAAGCATGACAGCATTAAAGATAAGATATAGAAGAGAGAGCAGAGGTACTGCTGACACTGAAGAACTGAAGAGAGATAATTGTTAGGTTATGTTTCTTCACTTTGTTTTACACTCTTGGGTCCAAATCTAAGAGAAAAATAACATGCTGCTTGGTAGGAAGGAAATAGTGCTGTAGATCTCTGACAACAGGGACACCAAGGAATCATGGGTCAGGGGATGATGGAGGAGGAAAAAACAGTATAATGAAAAGCTACAACTATAAGGCATGCCTAACACAGTTCAGGCTCTACTGTCCTGAAAAAAAGTATTAATCTGAAATATTTCCATATTTATAATAGTAAAACCTGCGAAATCCAAAACATTCTTATTAAAGCACAGTAGGATTCAGCTCCACCCAAGTCCAGTGACATTCTAAAAAAAAATAAATAAATTCTCAGCCTTTGAAATTAAGTGTTGGCAGTTATTTTCCCTCAAATTTTATCATTCTGGAACCCTGAACAAAGATAAGTAGTAAATGGATAATACATTGGAAATCCCACTTAAATGCAGAAGTTTAGAACATAGAAAAAGCCCACTCCTTTAAACTTTTATGTATATATCAGCAACTTGATACTCATAAAAAACCTTTCTGTTCTATAAATGTGTGCTTCCCTAGATCCATCAAATTACTGATTGTTTCAAGAGCATAAAAGCCAAAAATGAGAAAGCTCATATCTTTCCCTTTAGTTCAGATTTTAGTATCTTATTAGACTTCCAAGACCCTTTTGATGTTCCAGTTCCACTGCATAATAAACACCTTGTGGTTTTGTTAAGTTCAAATCCATGTCTGTTCTATGTTTTAATAGCTACAAAATGCACCAGGTTTCACCTTGGATTTCTATCTTTCACCAGTACTCTGGGAGAAATCATCAAAAATTGGGTATTAATTGATCATTGCCTGGATCCTACTGTTTTTACTCAGCATCTTCAAACTCTTTTGGGGATAGCTGCTTTAAATTCCATGTCAGGCTCACTAGTGCTGTAGCACTGATGTCCTGTTTGTTTGACCAACAGTTCCAGTGTAATGTGAACTTTAGCTGCTGGCCTTGCCCTGTACTAAATCAGATGATTTCTTCATTTGCAAGATAATCATCATTCACCTGTGGGATGACGCTCAAGCCCATAAACTCAAGGAGATTGGTTTTCGTTGTCTTTGGGATTAGTCTTGCATCCACAGTTCCTGGGCTGAAACTTCCCTCCAGGATCTATGCTATTAAATGCCTTTGCTGTTTACAGGTCACAGATTCTAGTCCACTCCCTTTAATGCCTTTCATCCAGTGTGGGCCACATCTAGACTTGAAAAACCTGCTTGTGAGAAAAACTGTGGTCATGAAACATATAAAGAGAAGAACTGCTACATTCAGTTCAGCTATTTTTGCTTTTCTGGTGTCCCAGGACTCACCTTATCAGATAAAGACATGAGTAAAGCTCTCCTCCTACATAAACCCAAGCAAACCCCAGCAAGTTTCAGTGGGCTACTACAAACACCCGTGCTGGACAGTTGTCCTCTCACTGCTTTAGGTATCTGTCATAGGATGGGTTGCCTACAGAGGGAGCCTATACATCTGTATTTTATTTTCACTGACTACAGAGGGAGCCATGATGATGAGCTTGGAGTAGCCTGACTTTACAATGGCTAACAACAGGTCAGGTGGAGCCCCCCCACTCTTTTGCACAGTGGGAGCATAATATTGCTCCCAATATTAGTAAATAGCTTAGTCAAGTGGACTACTTTTTTTTTCTTTTCATAATAGTGGAGCATCTTCTTGAAATAATTTCTGAAAATAGAAACCTAAAATAAATGTTCTCCACTGGGAAGCAGTGCTGCCTTCCTTACCTAATATGTGATTAAATCATCAGGGTGCAGAGAAGTATTAACATGCAGACAGAGATGTGCTGCATGCAGAAGAACAAACCACAACATTGGCTCCTCTCTGTGTAACACAGACAGGAACAGGCTGCACATATATGAAGACATGAATACATTAAGCTGCTTGCATGCACACAGATACACACACCTTGTTTGTACAGGGATGAATGATATCACCCTCAATATACAAACCAATGTACACAAAGTTAACATGTGGCCCAGATGGGAATGAACAATTAATATAAATGCCTGACTGCAGACTCATACACACAGAAGACACATATAGAAGTAATAATCTATAATAATTTTAAAGGCTAATAAGTTAAAAAAAAATAAACCAACTGTAGTCAGACACAGAAAATAGCCAGTGAAATTATCTGTGCCGTGGTGACTAACGCGGTGACAGTTTGGACCTCAGCAGGTGGAATTATAAAGGAGAACTCAACAAATGGCATAGGAAAATGCACTTGTAGAAGGTATCACTTTGATGTGTATTAGGCAAAATGAGACATGACAGCCAAGCACTGACCGAAAACCTTGAGAGGCTTCTTCTGCCTCAGAAGCCATAAGATCAAAAAGGGTGCTGGAATGGCAGCCCTGGCAGGGCAGAGGCACAGAGCAACCTTCCCCAGGCTGTGGCTGGGTCATGGGGCTTGCGACAGGTAGGAAAATTATTGCTTACACTGCTGGAACTGTCAGATACAGGGACTAGAGGCATCATGCAGAAAGAAAAAAAATTAAAAAATCATTTACCATGACATTACACCCATGGTTTCTGGGGCAGGTGCAAGTGTTTGGCTCCCCACTGCTGGAGGGAGCTCAGCTCCTGTGGCACTGAGAGAGAGGAGGGGCAGGAGCAATAAAATTGGGGATGATAAAATCAGAAAACAAAGCTGTGTACAACAAGCTCTGCTCACAATTTACTTTCCTCTGGCAAATATGCACATTCCGGGAAGAGCAGGCTGCAGACCTACTGTGCTCTCAAGAAGGATGTGGGGTAGTGCTGCTGCAGTGAAGGCAATGGAGTCCCTGAGGAGGGGTCCTGAAAGCTGCAGGAAAACACCACGTGGTTCTGAGAAGATGAGTGGCCAGAGTAGGCTGTATTTGTGCAAAATTATGGTATTCAAAAGTTAGATGTGGAGCAAGTGCTGTGATCCAGTATTAATTCAATCATTTGAAGTACCAAAACACTGGCATAAGTTGCCCAGAGGGGTGGTAGATGTTCCATCCTGGGAAACATTCAAGGTCAGGTTGAACCTGGAGATATCCCTGCTCAGGGTTAGACCAGATGACCTTGAAAGGTCCCTTCCAAATCAAAGTATTCTATGATTCTATATGGAAAAACCACTGCATCCCACAAAATAACCATGGATGGCATTTTTAGGCTCAGAACAAAGAAGACTTAAGGGAATTTATCAAGGAAAAGTGACAGATGTTTGTGGACCAAAAAGCAATGGAGAAGTAATATAATCAGTGATAAAGGACTTTTACTCGGTGCTTTTACCTGAGCAGATCAATAAAGGTTACAAATGTTATGGATAAAGCAATATATTCACTGTTCAAAATGCTGAGAGTTTAGGCAGAGAGCCAGGTTTAATAAAAATGAAATAGAAGCCATGCTTTGACTAAATCATTCTTTTGGATTTCCAGACAACATTATAAAGTGTTGGTGGCTACAGTAAAGAGCACTTTGAGGGCATGATTCATGGCTGTTTTACTCCAGTTGTTCACTGGCTGAACACCCCTGGACTCAATAAGCACCATAGTGAATCAGACATGAAGGCTGTCAAGAGAAAGGAAATACAGAATGCAATGATCTTTGTCACTAATCTGGTTGTTATTGTGGTACACTGATCCCAAAGCTGCTATGAAGGATCTTTGTGTCAGGCACATTGCACCAGCCTTGAGCTCTGTGACTTTTGTTTTCCTTGTTGTTCTTCCTTAAGCTCCCAGGTGCTCAAGTCATATGATTAAATAAAAACTGTTGACTTTGTGGTGTTGTTATTTTTTTTTAAAGGGGCTCTCTGGCCCTTATAGGGCTGCTGAAAGAACCTGAATAATAAAGTTCAGAAGTTCAAGACACAAATAAAAAGGAACTATGTTTTTACCGTCACTGTTTTCAAAGGCTTCTGATTTTAAGCTACTGTAGTCCTGGAAGGTCTCGATACATCATTTTGTAGAGCCTGGAGCTCTCACTTGGCATATGTGTGGTCCAGGTTTAATATTTCACTTAGATATCGCTTGTTAGACTTCAAAACAGTTAAAGTTAAGGGAGAATGACCTAAATAAAGGTAGCAGAGGTCAACATGGAAAATAACACAACAAACCAGTAGCACAGATATACCTTGAAGATTTAAAATCTCACTTTGCAGGATTTATTGCTGAGGCCATTAACTGCTGTGCCCAACTACAAAAACTAATGAGACCATTAAGGGGAAAACTAAAGAAAGGCAGAGACAACTTGACTTCTTTTGTTACTTATTGCTTGTAACTGGATTGTTAAATTGTTAGCATTGCCATTTAGTACACACATACTGGACTTAGGTAACAACATTGCCAGGATTTGGGAGGTATTAATACAAGGTAATGGAGGGATCTGCTAGTTAACACAGTAGAGAGCTCAGTCTGCTAGGGAGAAATAAGAGCATGATTCTCTTGATAAGAACTGCAGTGAAAGCCATGATTCCCGTGTTGAAATAAATCATAGGAAACATTTAGCTAAATAAATTCAGATCAGTGAGCTATGAACAGACAATTTTGGAAGTTGTTTGTTGTTAAGTGTAAAACACATTTGACAAACAGTTGTCATCAGCACTGATTCATGATGCAGCCTGCAGCTTGCAACCAGACTATTTGCTCGTATTGTCCTTACCTTCCCAAGGTATGAGATGTTCTGCAATATCCTGAAACAGTTCAGTGTAAATTGTAGTTTCCAGAATGGGTTCATGCTTAGAGGCTTTTCAGTGGTGTTGTGTGTAAGAGGTCTGCTTAAGAGACCAGCAATCTTAGGTGCTGAAGACTGGATAGAGATTCTGCAAGTGCTTTAAGAGCCTGGTAATTATAAAAAGATTTGCAAAATGGATGCCACAGAGAGAAAACACTTTTTGTTTTATTAATTTAATTCAGTTACATTAGGAGAGATCTGTTCACTGCAAACGCTGTGTATATTCAGCCCACACATTTCTAGGAGCGTGTGAATTAGCATCTGTATTCTCACGTGAGGCTAGATATCAGTTTTAATGTCTTCTTATATTTTTTTCCCCTCCATGAATTTTAGCCAATTTAGCCATAAAGCCAATCTTCAGTCCAAAGGTATGTCTGTAGGCTTCAGTTAATACTCATTTTGGACTTACTGCCAGTGAAAGTTTGCTTTTTTGTTAATTAGTTAGTAGTAAGGTTTGGAAATATTACAGTGCAGCTTCCAAATCATCAGGTGTGTTTCAACTAAGCAAAAAGGTGGGCTTATGCTACAAGAATACAATAATCTCAGAAGAACTTAACACAATATCTGGATGTTGAAGAGAGAGGGGCTGGGCACAGACCTGTGGTAAACTTTCTCCAGCACAGCCAGGTGTGCCTGCCGGTTCAGGGCCTGCAATTAAGGTGGCTGCTCACCAGTGTGGCCAGCAGTGCACGACAGAAGTGAGTGATGCTGGAAGCTGCAAAGTCCCATGTTCCCTCACACAGCTAAATCCACTGGTACTATTCTGGTTGTTAAGAGAATACAGTATATCAAATAAAACCAAAATCTTGCCTGTGCAGCTCCAATTTTTTGAAGGACTTCCAAATTCTTGATTCAGTAACATAAAGGGGTTATTAGTATCCTCTATGGTGTGTTGGTAGAATAACAGTAAAATGGCCAGGCTCTGTCAGACACTCAGCACACATTCTCTCTAGATCTTCTGTCTAGTGAGCTTTTTACTTTTGGTCCTTGAGCTTCAAAGATGAGATGTGACAGGAGCAGCTGTCACTTTTGGTTGACAGTGCTCTGTCAGGTCAGCAGCTTCCAGCTCACTGGGGAGCTCAGGCTCTGTAGGTGCCGTGGGCAAAGTCAAGGCCCTTCACTGTCTCAATCTATCTCTTCATTAGAGCAGGGTTCAGTTGTTCTGGTGGATATCTTCCTCCATCTGGATATATGTCTACATACTCTTAAGGGTACTTCCATCTCACAGTGTCAGTGGGAACTGTGGACCTGCTGTAGCCAAAGGAAATATGTTTCATTGCAATTGTGCCACGGCTGTGTTACAAGGATCAACACTGTGATCATATTTCCTAGGACAGGCACTTGTGTTTTTAACTTCTGTTAAACAGAATCCAGTGTTGTTTTGCTGTTGATACAAATGGCAGATCTTCAAAAAATGTTGGGCAAAATGGAGAGCTTGCAAGACATGCTTCTTTCCATGTTCATGAGACTTGAAAAGGAACACTCAGAAAGCCAACCATATAGATGGGAAAAGTCATATGTACTTTAGAGACAAGAAAGTTTTGAAAGGAAGGCCCACTCTGTAACTTACTTACCAGCTATATCCCCATAGCTGACTGGGAAGAAGTGAGTTGCATTATCTTTAATATTTCACAGTCTGTAAGTTTATAGATGTCCATTATGTTCAGTTAGTAGAAATTCACAGCCTTCAACCTCTGCATTAAATAAAAAAAATTTTTTTTAAAGAGGTGATTTTAGGCCAGCTCTACTCACATTTTTGAATTTCATAGCATTCAGTAGGTCAGTAGCAAACCAGGTAGACCCCTTAAGACCTCAATAATTTTCACAAAGCAGCAAAATCCATGTTGCTTATTACTTTCAGAATATTCAAAAGCTATTTCAGGTTAACAGGTAACAGATTTGTACATGAAGTTAGTCAAAATATAGTTTTTCAGCAGTGCTTCACATACGGACTCCTGGCAAATATAGTTTTCATTCTGAACAGTGTAACACTTTATCTTCTTGCTTTCAGTGAATATCAAGCATCTACAATTAAAATTTATTTTTTGTCTTTCAAGTATCTATACCTTGTGGCTACATGGTAGCCCTGTAAATCTGGACCTCTTTACCTTTGTAAAGAGACAAGCTTTTTTTTCCAAGCAGTTAATGAAGGAAACATCACTGGGTAATCACAAAGTTCTTTCTGCCACACAATATCCTCTGCTATCTTGCTTATCATCTCCTTCCTACTGCAAAAATTAATTACGTGAAGTTGAGAAAAATCCATCAAGTGTTTTATTTACATATAAAGAGGAGCCTTAGATCTAAATCTTGCATTTACAGACTGTCTTTCCTAGGCACCCTGCCAGGGGCAGAAGGGCTCAACTGGAGGACAGTGCCATGACCCAAGCAGAACTGTCCTTCTGCACTGCTGTGTGCATTACCTGTACCAAACAAAGCCTCCTCGAAAAAGGTATTTTCAAGAAGAGTGATTGAAAATCAAATAGCCTCAAAAATCATCAGCAGGATTCAGTATCCCAATTGCTATTGTGTTTTTTCAATTGGAAGCAGAGTTTCAGATAAATCAAAATATTCAGCAGCAACTTCTTAATTTCATTGGAATTTTAAATTTAAAAGCGTGTTGCAAATTAATTTCTACAATGTTGAAATAATTCACTGTTATTATTTCAGCTTTTTTGTCTCATGTAACATGCATTCTCAAATATTTCACTAGGATCAGTCAACTAATAATATATTTATTCCTACAGAGCAGAACTTCCCTTTTCTAGCCTGCTTTAGAGCTGGCTCTAAGTATGTGTAGGATAGAAAGGAAATCTTTGCACAGATCCCTGTCTCCATAAGGCACTTCTTTGGAGAATCTCGTGCCAACAAAGCTAACACCTATTAGGCAGTCCTAGGACTGCAAACACAGAAAAAAAGTGGAAAACAGTATATAATGATATTTTTTGGTGTATTTGTTAAGACCTGATTGCCATAATTACACCAACTTTGACTGGAGCAGGCTTAAACTTTATCTGAACGTATTCACTCTGCACCTCATGCACAGATTTGGAGTACTGAGATCCTCCACAAGGCACTAAGCACTACCCTCACGGATCGTTTTCAAGAAAAGTTGAGGGTATCCTAGGAAAAATATTTGAATCTGTCTGGAAGAGACCTCACCTTTGAAAATGCAGATTGGTCTTAGGAAAAACTTCAGAAAGGCAGCAAATCTCTTAAATCTCCGTGATTCTGAAGTCGACAAACTCTAGCTGCTGCCTGTGCACGGCAGCTGCAGCGGCCTTCCCTTGCCCCGTGGGCAGGGCCCGTGCAGGCCGGCACAGCCGCCGCGCTGCGCCCGCCCCTGCGGCCCCACGGGGGCACACGGCGGCCGCTGTGCCGCGCTCCGCGGCCCGGCCCCCAGAGCCGCCACGGGACGGGGGAGCACGGCCTGAGGCCAGACACTCCTGGCCAGCACCTGTCTCATGCAGATGCACCCGGCCCGTTTCAGGAGTCACTGGAAATCGGTGATAACCTTCCCAGCCGAGGCTGAGGAGAGGAGAAAATGTCTGCCCGCTCAGAAATCACCGGGCCGTTGTGGAAAGCTGCTGGCAGCGCTGTGTACAGAGATGGATAAAAATCAGAGTCACAGCAGTGCTGCGTTATAAAGAATTTAATTACAGAATCTCTATCAATGTCAGAATTTTGATAGGCTTGGCAATGATGTTATTGCTGTAGAATTAATACTGCTTTAATTACAAATAATTCTTCAATTAAAAATGGTGATAACTTTCTTATTGTAAAGGTGCCATGATTATTATACTCTGACAAAGTATTTGTGGTTGTAAGTGAATATTATTATAATAATACTTGTTTTTTACCTTTCATCAGTAAATCTCATTAGTGTGACCCACTATGAATAGGATGATCTTAGATAAGCATTTGAAAGTGTTTATGAAACATTAATGAGTTCTGTCCACAACCCTTGGGGGAAAAAACGTGCTCTTATAACAATTTAACAGTTGGATAAACTAAGGCAGGTGGTTTATGCAAATTATTAGAGGTGAACACAGAAAAATAGCACCTCTTGCATCCTGAATGCTCTTATCCTCAACAAACAGCTTCCACACTTTTTCTGTTTCTATTTATTTTATTTAATTACAACTTAAAAGACTTTTCTAAAAGGCTGCTGCCATAGTTGCAGGCAAGGTAGTATCTGGAAAAATACACAATTCCCTGATTAAATATAAATACATTCAAACAGGCAAAATATGAGGCAGGCATCATGATGCTGTAAATCCATTTTCAGAGCCACAGTAGGTAGTACATATGTTTTAAAAGGTGAATTAGCCAGTGATAAAAAGAAAACTCTGTTCCACATCCACCTCCTTATTCCATCCCATATTCCATCTTTTGTTGTTTGTATTAAAAAAAGATCCACATATTAATGGGAAATAATAGTCTGTCACCTGAGCTTAAATTGGAGTGGGTTAGTGGTAATCTATTGCCCAACAGATTGCATCTGCAATCTGATTATACATCAGAGCCACTGGGCAGTTATACCATTTTGTTGTTGTACAACAATACCGATAGAAAGGCTTCACAGATTATTATTTTTTAATAAATAGGAAGAGGCAGACTGTGTGGATGCCTACGTACTTATCTACCTGGAAGAAGCCCTCTCTGAGGAGGAGCTCATCAGAGTACTGTCACTCACGGCAGGGCTGGAGTGGGGGAATTGCATGGGATCCTCTTCTGAGCAGCACCACTGCTTCTCCTTGTTTTTCTGAGAGCATCCCTGTGCCTGGCAGCTTGTTTAATGGTTTGTAAAACCACCCTGACAGAAATTTAAGTCTCCTCTGATCTGTAAATGAGGTTATATCTTTGAAGCCACTATTTAAGCTGAGCTAACAAGCTGTGTTGCTATCAGCTGGTTTGTAAACGTGCTGAAGAGCCATTTGACAAGCAGGAGTGATGACATTTCTGAAAGATTGTCACAACATTAGTTATTTAATACTGTACTGAAGTCAAAGACACTCGCCCGTGTGGGGGCAAGTTTCTGTCACAGATCCAGCATACTAAACACTGAGTATTGGCTAGATAACTAAGAGTTGAAAGTAAGAATTAATTTATGCCTTGAGCACTGAAGTAGTAGTCTAGAAAGAAAATCTTGCTGATATTTTGTTGAATATTCAGTCATAGATGCTAAGCCTGGAACATAACCAACAAGCGATTAAAAAGATAAATACTGTTCAATTATAGTCTCAGCAGTTATGTTTTCTGGTTATTTTCAAACCTCTTTGAGGAGTAAAGATATATGTTGTGATTTTGAAATAGTTCAATAAAACCTAAATTGATTAATTTTAATGTTCAAGAAGCTTTAGGTAGTTGTTTGGAAAAGATTAAATAAATATGTAAAATACCTAGAGATTTACAATCACTGCAGTCCTCTTCTCTGGGAAGCAAAAATCAGCATTGATATCTATGTTGGATAGAGCAGACTAATAAATTAAAACCATCTGAAGGGTTCATTTGCTCTCCAAACTGTGTCTGCACAGCAACCAAGTTTTTTATGCAGAAGGTACTGTGGTCCTTTAGTAGATGGATACCTGCTTATTTCCTAGGCACAGTATGCATTTACTGCTCTTTGCTCCGTGTGGTTCTGCAGAACCATTATTGGCACTTACAGGGCCACCCAGCTGCTGCAGCACTGCAGATTGGTTACACAGGCTACAGGTTGATTACAGGTTACACAGGCAGAACCCACACAGCTGACTTGAGTCAGGGAGAAACTAACTTGACTTGCCTATGCAGATGAAACGCCTTTAGGCCCTTAAAAAACAGCATCTCTGAATTTGAGATTTGGCCACATCCAAAACGGTTAGCAAACGTGGGAGATAGTGCTGCAGCTCAGGTGCTCACATTTTGGAGTAGAACTGCCAGTTTGGTTACTTTCTCTCAGCCAATTCAAGCTCTTTGAATGAAAGATAGATCTTACATGATATAGTCATGTTTAACAAAGGAAGCCAGCTGACTCCATGATAGGTAAACAGATTTACCTATCAAATTATCAATCAAAACTAATATTGTAGAAGAGCAGCCTCCAGAAATATCCTGAAGGCACTTTTTTCCTAGACACAATATAATTACAGAATACCACTATGAAAAAGACTGTTCTTGTATTAAAATTATCTTGGTAGCTACAGATTTGCTACAGTAGCTTTATTAAAGCAATCAGAAAATAATACACCAAGTCATCTTGAAAGCCCACAGCCCTATTTGGCTGTGACTTTCATCCCACTGACATCAAAGGAGCCAGTCAATGAATCATGTTTGCTCCATCAGTCTCACAGGAGCAGGAGGGGAGACACAAAAAACATAAGGTATCTTGGATGACACAGTAGTTTGTTTTTAGGATAATAATCAACTAACATGCCTAAATGCCACCAATTTTCTGTGAATCCGCTGTTCTTCAGTGCTTGCTACTTTTAAAGTAACACAAAAAGTCCTTAATTGGCCTGAAACAGTGAAAATTTTTTCTTGACTCCCAGTACCCAAAGAACACTTGTTTTGCTGCTGTGTGGTTAAAAAGGTGTGAGGAGAATGGACATAGAAATAATTGAACACAGGGAAGCTAGAAAATGAGAACACTGCACCAAGCAGTTCACTGACATGAAAAACACAAGTTTAACACAGACATAAAGGCAGAAGGTATTTTAGACAAAGCCATAAGGCCCAGCAAATCATTTTATTGTACGTGGAAAATTGACAATTTTCACAAAGAATGCAAACTTGACACTGAGTATGCCATAAATCAGTGGATTTATATCCATGGTTTGGATAGAAGGAAACCTCTCCCCAACTCCTTTCTAGCATGGCAAACCCTGTCTAAGTCACCCCATTGCAATAAAAAGAGGCAAATCTTCAGAGATGAACACAGGCAATTCAGAGACCTATGACAAAGAGAACAAAAGCATGAGAAAGCCCCAGTTGTGCAAACAGCAACGAGAGGGAACAGAAGAGATGGTTGAAACAGGGAGAGGAGGACATTTTCCAGCATAACATCAAGACCTGCTGCTGCCATAGGAGAGACAAAACAACAAGCTAGGTTCTGACTTTAAAAGATGATATATTTACTTTACAAAAAATCTAAGACCAGGTAGTAAAAATGAGAACACAGGCAGGAAACCAGATGATATTCAAGAGGCAGTCATGCCAAGCCTTGACGAACCAGTACCCAAACATTTAAAAAACCTTCTCTTGCAAGACCTTCTGGTCCAAATACCTTGAAAATCAGACTGAAATTGTTTGAAAGCAGTTGTAGGTAATGTAGAATGCTCAGTATTTATAGGTACTACAGGTTTGTTATGCAGCAGGAGAGTTCAAGCCCACAAGCACAGGCGGTCAGTTCATGTTTCCTAGTTTCCTTTGTGTTCAGTGCTTTGTGGTAGTATATCTCAAGTGCAGCCATTTGCAATTTCATCAAGCATATGTCTTATAAACCTTCCTCTGGTGCAGCACAGGTCTGCTCTCTGGCAGAAATAGCATTATTCTGTAAAAAGGGAAAACATTTAATGATAACTCTTTTTATTACACTGTTTTCTGATAAGTTTTCAGCTAAATGAAATTCTTGGTGAGAGCTAGTCATTTACCAGTTTCATCTTTTTCTAAAAGCAGGTCTATTCGGTTTGCATAACCAAGTTTTGGTAGTGAGGGGGCTACAAGTGTGGCTTCTCTGAGACACTGCCAGAAGCTTCCCCTACATTTGATGAAGCCAACACCAGCCAGCTCTAAGATGGACCCTCCACTGGTCAAGGCCAAGTCCATCAGTGACAGTGGTAGCGCCTCCAGGATAATGTATTTAAGAAGGTGAAACAGAAATTGGGCAGTCTGAGAGAGGAGTGAGAATATTTGAAAGCAAGAGCTCTGCAGACACCCAGGTCAGTGAAGAAGGAGGGAGAATATGTGCTCTAGGCCTTGGAGCAGAGATCCACCTGCAGACCATGGATGGTGAATGCCTGAAGGAAGCAGTGATCCCATGGGAAGCCCACACTGGAGCAGGCTCCTGGCAGGACTTGTGACCCCATGGGGGACCCACACTGGAGCACCCTGTTCCTGAAGGATTGCACCCCATGGAGAGAGCCACGCTGGAGTAGTTCATAAAGAACTACAGCCTGTGGGACAGGCTCACATTGGCAAAGTTCATAGAGCATTGCTTCCCATGGCAGGGACCCACATGGGAGCAGGGGAAATGCATGAGTCCTCTTCCTGAGGAGAAAGGAGCAAGAGATGTGTGTGAACTGATCACAGCCCCCTTTTCCTGTCCCCCTGCACCACTGGGGTGGGGAGGGAGAGAAAACCTAGAGTGAATTTGAATCCAGGAAGAGAGGGGTTGGGGGAAGGATTTTTATAAGATTTGGATTTGTTTCTCATCATCCTGCTCTGATTTGCTTGGTGAGAAATTCAATTAATTTCTCAAAGTCGAGTCTGTTTTGCCTATGACGGTAATTGGTGAGTGATCTCTCCCTGTCCTTGCCTCAACCCATGAGCTTTTCATTGTATTTCCTTTCTCCTATCCAACTGAGGAGGGGAGTGATAAAGAGGCTTTAGAGAAAACCTGGCATCCAGCCAGGGCCAAGCCCTCACAACAGATTGCCAAAATCTAAATAACTTTTTTTTTCTGGGTTTTGTGTTTGGGTTTTTTTGTTGTCATTTTATTGGGTTTTTTCTTTAAAAACTCAAAACGTTTCAGGATTGTCCCTGTGGTAGCTCATGAAAGCTGTAGCTGTCTCCATTCCCCTCTGTTGCCCAGGTTTTCTAGCTGGATTAGATTTCGTATGACAAGTCCGGCAGCCGGGAACTCACACAGCAGGTCAAGGGAGGAGCAGTTTGTTTAAGAAGCCCCCACAGCTGAAAGCTTTGGAATATGAAGCATGCAGACTACTGCTCCCATGAGACACATGAGGTATCAAAACAAAACCATTTTCAATTGAAAACATGAGCTTCATTTTTCATCATAAAGTATAATTTTCATTAAGAAAAATAATTTCTGAGCAGCTCCAAAAACAACAGTCCAGTGGCATACACAGTTCAATGGCTTATTAAAACCAAAGTGGGGAATTTGCATGCTATAAAATTGAGACACAGCCAGGATATTCTCGGAAAAAAAAGAACCAGGAGACCTTTGCTAATCATTAACAGGCACGGATGCCAGTGAAAACACCTCATCCAAAACCTGTTACCTCCAAAGTCCGGCACCTCCCTAAGACACTGAGGAGGAAGTAATGAGGAAGGATTTTGGAAAACTTAGCAACTAATAAATGCCTATTTTTGCCAAAGTTGAGTAAAACTCCTTTCTTTTGTCAACAAGTGAATGATACAACATCTGTATTAAAATGGAATGATCTTTCCTATATTTGATTGCTGGTATTATTAGAAATACCAAATCAACAGACAGGCTGCATATTACCAAGTAAAGCATCTGACATTTTGAGCACAAACTGATGCAATTTCCCCAAGTGCATGTTCAATAACCCAAGTGTGGCACAGTATTCCAAGTTCTTTCAGATTACTAAATAGTTCTTGCTCTCTCAACATCAGGCAGCTGTGCCTGTTTACCACTGTGGAATTTACTGGCAACTGTGAACTTGTGAAAGCTCTCAGAAAGTGGGCACTACCTTGGGGTCCTACTCCAACATCTTAAAGAAGCTTTCCCAGCAAAATATTTTCTGCCCAATGGCTCTAACAGTCAGGACCTTTCTTTTTGCTCACTGATTTTTCAGCACTCTCAGAGGCTATGTGAGAGGCAGGATAAAAGGCAATGGCACAGCTGCGAAGTGCATCACCAGAAGGTGCATGACTGTCTCAGCAGTGAGCTCCAGCCCTGCAGGCTGGCGCCCTACCCCAGAGCTGCCTTTGCAGAGCAGTGCGAAGGACAGGCAGCCAGGATGGACAGGCAGCCAGGATGGACAGGCAGACAGGATGGACAGGCAGACAGGATGGACAGGCAGCGAGGATGGACAGGCAGACAGGATGGACAGGCAGCCACAAGGCAGCTGCAGAGTTCATCCATGATTGCTACAACTGTCCTAATATTTCGGCAGCCCTGGGATGGAGAAAGGCTGAGTGAGGTAGATTAAGGAAGGGTTAGATATTAAAGATAGTGGCTTGCCAGGAGTAGCAGAGCCCAGTCTGAAAAGGAAAGCCTACAATAGCTAGTCAAATCTACATAATAGGTCAAAAATCTTCAGGGAAAACCCCCCATAATCTTAATAGTGGCAGAGCTGCCTTAAAAAGGGGAATATTTGAGACTTCCTACATTGTTCTTTAATACAAACTCCATAGGACTCTTTCTAGACCCCTAAAAACTTTCAAGACAGAATTTTTTGATAAGTTCTGTAGTTGCAAGAAAGAAAAAAGCAAAAAGGAAATGAGAAAAGGTGCAAAAACGCCCCATTAGAATGATCAATGGCTCATTACAAGTTGTCTAGTGTTTCCTGATTAGCATTTTTTAAAGCAGCATTTAGAAAGAGGTTAATGTATTTATAGTTCATAGTGCTTAGCCCTGTCTTTCTATATTCATTCTGCTTGGACTCTAAAATATCTGTTGGAGTCAGACACCTTTCCTAAAAATTTTAATCTTCACTGATTTACATTTCCACTGTTTCTTCAAATAAAAGCGAGTCCTGAAACAGAACCTTTTATCCCTCAAAAGCTATATTTTAAAGTATATCTGCACACTGTTCCCTAAATCTCTTTTGTAAATGTTCAGTCCTTTAATTTAGTTATTTGCCAATGGATAGGAAAATCATCAAACTATACACTGTTTATGAATTCATAAAATCGTGTTTGGCCTCTGCTTATGCTGTGAGATTAAGACAGGCTTGCAGACAAGCACAAAGAGATTAAACATCATGTCATGCTCTCCATGATAGATGCTTTCCATACATATGCCTGCCTAACAGTTTCACTCAACACACCTGAGCTTAGGGCAACCCATGAATAAGCTCTGGCTGTAGACTGGTCCAGGGAGCCCAACCTCAGCTATGCTCATCTGTTCAAGTCACCCAAGTGAAAGCAGGTGCCATGATGGTGACCAGACCCAAACTTTCCTCCCCAGGAAATGTGTACACCAAATATCTGCCTGAGCCCACAGCAAAACACGTACCAACTCATAAACAACTTGGAGGCTGGGCTTGAATAAGGGCTTGAAATTAAAATATCAGGTTAGACATGTCAACAGTTCTTCTACACATGGCTACAGCAGTGTATTGCATGTCACTCATCCATGTCTACAACTTTTCAGGAAAGAACAGAATTCTGTAAAATTCTCTTTATTCACAAATGTATATGAAGATCAGTCATGCACAGTAGAGAAAGGTATTACTTAGATGTAAACTGTTGCTTGTATCTTCTGATGAAAACAATAAAAAAAATACAAATCTTAGGTGAAATTCCTGACTCTCTAGTCTTTTGGTTTTAAAATATATTATTGATATTGATGTTAGATCTTGCCTGATTTACTTTCTTTTGAGCAGGGCCTCTACAGAAATCTGTTGCCTAGGTAACAAATGCTGTGCACCATAATAAGTCAAATTGCTGTTGAAATAAATAGTAATTATGGCCCTGGTTTCAAAAGTATTATCTTTCTCTTTGTTTTAAAGTATCCTTGGGTACAGCTGTGAGCACTGGCTTTGTTCGCTTGCATCGTCTCACTGTGCAGCAGCCAGGGGAAGAGAGAGTGCCCACTCATCTCCGTGTCCTCCCTCTGCTCTCTTAGAACCACTAAGAGTGTTTGTATGGATATTTTCAAGTGCTCTTTCATTTCTCAAGGGTACATCAATAAAAAGTGTAAAATTCCCGTCAGGAAAGAGCAGCATTTAACATTATTCTTGTTCAATATCTCCTGTAAGAATTGCTTACTTGTGAGCGCTGTCTCACACTCTATTCCACACGCCCTGCAGAGTCCTGCCCTGACCTGGGGCCTTGCACACCCGTTCATATCAATCAGATTTGTTCAGCATACAGAGCTCTTCAGCTAAGAGTTTGGTGATTCAGAAACAAGTATGAGTCTGAAGGAACGAGTAACAATGTCATGCCCAGCATTCACGTATTTGTACTCGTAAAGTATTTGCACTGGAAAAACAAATGTGGAAGGGAGTATGGATGGCTGCTTCCACTTATCACCTTATTCGTCAGATTTTGGCAGAGTATGGTGCTCTCAGCTCCCATGTACCATGACCACCTGTAGGGAAGCTGCCCTGTAGGTGTCCTGAACGGGTCATGAGAGAGCACCAGCTGTGGGGAGTACTCATTCACCTGTGTCCAGGGGTTCCAGTCACAGTCAACTGCAGCACACAGGTGAGACAAGGTTCCACACTGCACCTTTCTCCATAGTAATCAGGTGCCAGAGCAAGGAAAACTATTGCTGAGCAGATAGGTGAGGAACAAAATGCAATGTAACCACATGAGAGACTGTAACCCCGTTCCACATGGGAGCCATCAGCCAATGCATCTGCAGGAAAGGAGCACACAGCCTCCCTGCTTTGTCCTACTGCCCACACAGTGGACGAAGGATGCTCAGGTTATCACTCCACATGACAGCTCTCCTGGGTGCACCCATGTTTCCCTCTGCAGAAAGTGGGGTGCAGAAGACAAACTTATTCGGCTGTAGAAAACATCTGTCTGTAAAGAGTGACAACAGTTTCATCCCTAGATATACTTTCCATTTACACTAGATTTATTGGGCTGTAATGAACTAAAAAAGGTAAGTGATGGTCCTCCCAGGCTGGCTGACTTCTGGAGTGGTGGCACTGTCTTTAAATCATTCTTTATTTTAATGATTTTCTTGTGATTTCCCTGGTGTTTCTACCTCTGTAGTATGTTTGCTTACCAGAACCTTCAGGCATTCTGCCTGATAAACTATCATAGATCCCAATTCAATAACATTGATGTGACAGCAACTAGGGAAGTGAGAGGATATGAATAACAGCGATGTTCAAAACACCACTTTACTCAGAAAAATGTCTTCTTTCCATTAGTAGAAGCCTTGGGGTTAAGGTGTACTTAGTTTTGGACAGAAGGAGTATGGCTGGTCCTCCTCTTAGCTTCTCCTCACTTCTCAGAAGGAGCTGCAGCTCATGGGGACACACCTGCAAAATCACATCCTCTCATCAGGTTTTTCCAGCATGGCTCAAATTTGGTCAAGGTTCCTTTTAAATGAAGTCAGGATTACATTGTGGGTATCCTTATACACCTACTCCTGGTAAGGTTTGTATACCTTTTTCTAAATTCAGTAGGACCTGAAGTATCAGCAGTCATTGTGGTGTAAGCTCTGGGTCACTGCCCTGGCAATGGGGGCTTAGTCAGGCTTTAAAAGTTCCATGGTGAGCATAAGATGATCAGCCACAGGAAGTGAATTTTCACCTATTTTGGCTACTTTTTGAAACTTCAAAAAATGTACAGAGTATGGATTCTTTGCCTCATTGAGAAAGAATAAGGGGTTTTTGAGTTGTAAGCCTGGCTTCTTTAAAAAGCCCTGAAACCACTTTAAAAGTGTGTGTGTGTGTGTGTACATATATGTATGTACTGGTGGGCAAGGAGGCAAAGGGAATCAGAGATATTTTATTGGAAAATATGGTCTGTTCTTTACAGGGTTTGACACATACAACCTTCTCTAATTATTCAGAACATTTAACATCACCTAACTCCAGATAAAAATCTCTTTCCTCCTCCCCTGGCCCCTCTTCACTGAAACTTAATACACAGAGACTAATATGGCACAAAACCGTCTCATTGAGCTTTAAAATGTAAGACGACAATTCGTGACCTTTGCCACTGGTTGCCAGCCAAGTTACATACGGCTCAGGGGCTCAGTGGGCCACCATTTGTCACTGAGCTGACAGTGAAATATGGCTCAGCCCATTGTTCTGCAGAAGCAACCTCAGCCACGGGAAGTTTCCAGGACATTGCCCTGTGTTCCCTGGGAGACCCTGAGCTGAGCTTCATTCCCTGGATAATCCATGGCGTTTGGTAGAAGTCACAGCAATCAGGGCAATGAGCTACTCCTTGGAACAGCTTTGGAAACCAGGGGTTACAGCATTGCCAGCCCAGAAAGGGTGAAAAAGCACCATGCTTTGGGAAAGATCATTATATCTTGGATGTAAAAAGAAAAAAAAATAGCCTTCCTCAACAACACATTTTTATAGTAATCTGCTGTTTGTGAATACTATGTTCTGCAGACTGGGGGTTTCTGTGTTCCCACTATGCACATTTCATTTAGGCGAAGGAAAGAAACTGAATCAGGCTGTTTACTTGAGTGCAGCTACTCTCCCACTGTGATGGCCAAATTTGCCTTGTAGGCTTAGAAAAACACCTAAGGGCTAAGCAGGCTGTCAGACAGCTATTCTTTTATCATTTGATGCCCACAACTCCACGGATACAATTGTGAGACACTTTGCAGTATGTGAAACATGAATGCACACAGTCCAAGTAACTGGGCACTCAATCTGACTTTGTAAAAGAGCCTCCAGTTACCATCTTCACAATGGGGACTAAGTTTTCCAGCTGACTCCTGAAATCCCAGCTTAACATCCTTCAAGCCTCCATTTAATATTAGCGATACACACAAAAACCCTTCCTGCTTTCCACATTCAGATGAGTATCCCAGAACTACCTGCATTTTGGCAGCGCTGAGCAATTCAGCACACAGCTTTCACTTAAATCTTAGCAGCACTGCTCCATACCTAGCAAGACAATAGTGTGGTCTTTGCCCATTCTTTGAGAGCTAACCTGGTAACTCAAAATGCATTTATTCCCATGAAAACCATGCTGTGATGAAGATGTTGGTATTCTAATTAACATTCTAATTAAGTACCTATTTTGTACCTATTTGGGATGGCAGGGATGCTTTCCTGTCAACAGAGGTAAAACTGCAAAATAGGCATATGCAGCCAGATCAATGGTCCAGTGCCACCAGTATTCTCCCCAGCAGCATCAACCTCTGACCTTCCAACTCTATCAACTGGACTGCTGGGTCATCTACAGGCACTCTCAGTTCTTCCCATCTGAGGATGCTTCTAATCACATGCATGAGTATTCAGAGAAGGTAGAAACAGCCTTTCCTACAGTCTACATGAAAGTTCAAAATGCTGCTCCTACAGTGATAAATATCTATTTCATGCCTAATGGGAGCAACAGCACAATATAAAAAAGGGCAGACACACCTTGGAAATTGGAGGTCTGAATCCCATCCCACCAGGCCAGTGGAAGGATCTAAGTGACGACCCGCTCCCTCACCTCAGGTGAGCCCCTGAACTTCCAAGCTACCAAACAAAAAGAGAAGGAAAGGTCTCCAAATTGGTAACAAGAAATGAGATGTTGGGACCCTGGCTCCTAGCGTAGCCAAGGGTTCCAGGCTTTCAGTCCGCAGGGTTGGATGTACACTGGACATGGTACCTTCCTATCTTCTAATCCTAGGCTGACACATTGACCTCATATGTGATTCTATATTTTAAAATGTAGCAGCACATATGCTTTGGTAAAAGAATACGAGCTTTAATTCTAAGTGCAAATATTTGTACTTCTGCTTCTAAGCACTGTGGTATTTGACACTTCAAATTAAAGCCCCAAATGTTAATCTGAGGCTCTGGTAGCAGCACTATGAATACCAGCCGCCTTCTTTGCTTGCCCAGTGACCTTAACCAGTTTCTCTAGAAACACAAAATTCTTTCCTAGGATGCCTCCATGATTTCTGGTTCATCAGATAAGTATTGCTGTGACAAATCCAGTAGGAACTCACTTGTCATGTCTAAAAAGACTGACCATTCCTCTTTCTTGTGTTTAGCCATACATCACTTACGAGTAAGAAGGAAGGGAGTTTGGTGGGGCTTTTTCTATTCTGGTCACCGATCTTTTACTATTAAAAAAACCCCATAATTGTTAATTATGCTGGGTTTTGTTATCCATGCTGATATTTTCAAACTCTAAAAGTTATTTTAATAGGCTTCCTAAAACAGGATTCAAATAATTTAACAAGAGAGTAGATATCGGAAGAATATAGTAAAGGCTATAGCATGTCAGATGGACAGGTTCACTCAGGCCAGCACTCTGACAACAAGCTTATTTCAGAGGCCTGTGAAAGGTTGTTGGAACAGGGTCAGCACCCAGTAACACCCCCTCAGCCTCCAACATTTTGCAGATGCTGAGCTTCAGTTTGCATACAATAAATAAACCTTGGCAGATTTTTCTTCCTTGGGTTTTTCAGCAGAGAAAAGTAGTGCTAAAATTGGAAAATACACAGAGGAAATGAGATAAGTATCCGAACTCTGCTAAAGTCAATAGATTTACATTTGAATAAAGGTGATAGAAGAGAAAAAAATAAAGGTACATTTTAAAGTTGGCTGTGGATAGGCAGAGGAAATCATCTGGACTGGAAACAACAGGAATATGTCATGGTATTGTTCTATCCATCTTCAGGCTGACTCCCTGCTTTAGAATGTAAACTCCAGGTACTCTATCATTTTCTTCATACTACTGGACATCTGTAGTCTTCCTTTATTTCAGCACATTTGGGGTGGTTTTAATCACATAAATGGTAAGACCTATAGTAATACAATTTGCTGTTTAATTTCTGTTTGAAATCAAGAACATACCTATTGGTTATGACGCACATCCTCAAAAAAATAATAATACTGTCATTTATAGATATCGCAGGTAGAAATTATAGTAGAATAAGTCAAACCATCTCAACAAATGTAATCAACTGACTTTTGCTTCTCTTATGCCCTGGGATGAACCACAGAGGTGCAACACCTCTAACCAAGTGTTCTGGACACTTCTGAAAATGAGGTGTGATGGTCCTGCCATGTCTACCCTCCATTCCCTACTCCCAGAAAGTAGGGAAGCAGTGAGTGTGCATGGCTTGTAACTCAGTCTTGAGTGCATTGCAGAAGTTCAGAGGAGAAGGCAAGAATCCTGGCAATCAGGGATGGCACAATCCGCAAAGTGTCTGCACAGTACTGGCTAGGTCTTTGCCAAATCCTGGGGGTCTGGAGGATTATCTACAGTCTGTCTCCTTCTGATGTTACAACCGATTATTGATTTACCCTTTTTCTGAGTTATAATCAGGAAAAACAGAGAATCACGTAATGATGGGTATGACCCCAGGGAAGTGGTGGAGTCATCATTCCTGGGTCTATTTGAAAGTGTAGCAGCAGTACTTAGGCATGTGGTTTAGTCGTGAACTTGGTAGTGCTGGGTTAATGGTTGGACTCAATGATCTTAAGGATTTTTTTCAACCTAAACAATTCTATGGCACAGAAATGAATGTTTTTACTATCTCAATACAAAACCAAACAGTACTGTCCTCCTAAAACTCAAGCTGAAAAAACATCCTGAGAAAGAAGATTTGAATTCTTAATATCTTGGGAATGCTATAATTCTAGGATTTGCTTCCACTATATTCACTGTGAGTGTTTCCAGTTCTGAGGGGTGTTTCCAAGCTACATTTAGCTTAGTTATGCTGATTACTGACAACAACAGAGCTAAGGAGGCATGGACAGGTCAAAATACTTAATGTTCCTGGCAATCTTAGAGTTCATAATGCATCTTATTACAAGAAGAGCAGTTCCTTATTGCCAAGAACACTGATAATTAACTTCTGTGGTGGAAAACATGAAGAAGAGGTTCAGTACTGGAACTATTCATCAACTGCTGTCTTCTGAAATCATTTCAGGAGTCTTATCTCAGTTTTCAGAGAACATGTTCAGACCACCGAAACACTGTCACACCTTGTACCTTTTCATATCTCCCTTGACCAGCTCCAGAAGGGTCATCCTTTAGCTCTGAGAAATTCCTCTGTCAGAGTACCTCAGTTAATTGGTGCAACAGTGTTAGGGAGAATGCAATTATCTTCTTCATAAAGAAAGATAAGTACATACTTACAGTGACATTGCTTCAGGGAGTAAAAATTTAAAACAACCCGTCCCTGAATGAAGATTATAAATAACTAAAATTTCTAAACTTCTTGTGCTGTGACTGCCTGAAATAATCCATGTTCACACCCCATCTTTCTTGAAGTAAAAAGAAAAATGCTTCTCTAAAAAGCAAGACAGAATAGTCAATCAGACAAAATCTTACCCATGAATTTAAATGCATTGTTACAGCTGAAATTTAATCAGAATTTTAGTTGCACAAAAAGACAAGAAATAATAATGCCAGGGTTAGATTATGTACCTATATAACATGAAGTTCCCTAGTCTTCACATTCAAAGCCAGACTACTTAAGCAGCAGTCTAGCAAAATGCATTCCCTTCACTGGGGAAAAAAAGGTGTATGTAAATATGTGTGTGTGAGTGTGTTTGGAGAACTAAGCATAAACGTAATTTCAAATAAAGAAATGCTGTCATTTTAAGTGCTGATGACAATCTCCCTAGTCCTATGCTGTGGTTTAGAACACTGCGAAAAAAATATTGTGGCAATTTCTTCAGTTTATGTGAAGCATAGCATTAACTGGTGTATTTTTATTTTGCAGTGCTGGGAGCCAGCCTTGCGACACAGAGCCACTGCCCAAAAGAGAAGTCGGCCCCACACAGACGGTTTCCTGTGTTGTGACATCTCACCTTGCAGTACGGCCACACAGCCTCTCAGTGCCCTGGACCAGACCTGCTCCTTGACAGGTAAGGTGTGCCCCCGCGGGAAGGTAATGAAGACAAAATGATGGAATCTTCTGAGGATGCTGTTACTGGCACCTCACTTCATCCTGCCTGTGAACTCAGCCACACTAGAGTACGGGTCCATGCATCTACCCACAGAGCTGCTGGGAAGTAAATACCTGCCAATTCTGAAAAATGTCAAGGGAAAGCTGAAGCTGCAAGACTGCAGAGCTATGAATAGTGTTTGATATCTGCTCTCTGAGGATCACTGCTGACTTAACCTTTTAAATTAACACCTTTTTGGGAGGTGCCTTTCTTAAGACTTAGAGTAATGACCATCCTTCCACTCCTAGACTTTGCACTTTGAGTGAGAAGTGCAGCTACAAGCTGACTCCAGCTGCCTTGAGGAGAATACTGAGACTGGTGAGGTTATCTGGAAGGTTTCCCCCGAGGTTCCTTATTTGCTGTTCCTTTTACAAGGCAGAATGGTCACTCTCCAGAAGGCTCCATCTCTCTTCATTGACTACAGAGAGGATTTGACAAGTTTACATTGCACACCAAGCTTTCGCACTCTCAAAATTAGGTGACATAAATTTCATTTTCAGCAATTACACAAGCTTGCACTTTATGCTTGGAATTCTGACATGATAAGGTCTGTGAAAAGCAGCTTATCAATGGAATTTGAGGGCTTACATCAGCTTAACAACTCTGGTGGGTATCAACAGGAGGCAGATCCAAGTCCTTAATTTCTTCTGAGCCCCATGCTCTGTTCAGAGGTGTTGACCAGCAGCTTCTGTCATTATTCCAGGTTTTAACCTAAGCGTGCACTGGGAAATCTTGTCACTAACAACTATTTCAGCAAATACTAAGCACAGAATGGGTAATAATAGCAGCATTTCCAGAAGGTTAATAAAAATGTTCACCAGAATATCCTGTGAAGCCACAGCAGTATAAACAAAAGCTCTTATTCAAATTTTAACCCTCAAGTCCACCTACACACACAAACTAAAAAAAATTACTCTCCTTTGGAGTACCTTGAGAGCAAGTAAATTATCCATCTGAAGACTGCAGTTAGACCTGTTTTGTTTTTCTTAACCTAGTGAGGTTGCTGACTAACTCAGTCAAAATATGATACTCTGCTAGTATTTTCCCATAATTTCCCTTGAGGGATAAACATATTTTTCCCAAATTGACTGGGAAAGCACAAGAGCTAGGAACTTCACAGTCAAATACATGCAATAAATTTTAAAAACTATGAAGAAACTATTGTACACATGTGGGTGTGCAGTTCATAACCAGCTTGCATTAATTTGGCTTCTGAGCTCTGAGTGCCCAACTCTCGGGCTAGCTTTGAATGAAAACATACTGCAAAAGAAATTTGTACATTCTCAAAATCTGAAATATTATATTAGCCTTAAGAAACGTTTATTGGTGCTGAAAATATTTGTTTCCATGGGCTTCTGGGACATTTAAACTTGGTGGAACTAGACAAATGTTTTGAATACACTGACAAGAATGATGTTCAAAAAAGAGATTAAATTGATTGGGATTTTCCAACTTGAAAGAGCAACAACAAGGGGAAAATGTAAGGCTTACAAAGAAATTATGTATACTATAATAAAGGTCTCTGGTTATACTCTTGACTGGAGTCCGTGCCTCAATATGCTACAACACAGAAAAACAAAATACAGGGAAAAGAATATTCAGTATTTCTAAAAATGCAGGAGAAGAAAATGAACAAAATGTCAAGACAGAGAGGTTAAAATGCACAGGAGGAGGAAGTGCTGGATAGGTTTTTTTCGCACAGATTCCAGTTATATGGTGGAAGTCATTGGCAGAGGACACTGAAGGCCACATGTATATGCAAGTACAAAGGATGACAAGAAAAATGCATGGAAGAAATGTCCATCAAGAGCAATGAAACAAAAGCCCGAGGAATCAGGAACTGGCTCAGGAAGTCTTTCAGGTGCAGACTGTTGGAAACTGATTAGGAAAACAGGGAAAAATGTCTTTGTATATTTGCCTTGCTCTTGTACTTTTACCACAAACACATGTTTTGGGTGACTCTCAGAAGTTTGGTGGGTTTCTTGGGCTTCTGTCCCAATCCAGTGTAGCAATTTTGATACACTTATGTAGTCAACGTCTCTCCCTAGATCTCCTTCATTCCTATGACTACAAACACTTTCTAAATTCTCCCAATGAAACCATAACTTCCAAGGGCATTTTGTCAAAGCTGGTGAATTTTCCAATATATCCCAGGTCCATTCTTCTCAAGTTATCTATCAGGCCTTTGTCTCAACAAATTCTCCAACTTTGTCATATTGAGAACTCTGATCTATATTTCTTGATACAAGCTTGGGTTATGATGAGACTTCCTCTTGATGTGTTTTTTCTAAACCCTATAAAAACAAAATTACTATTAATTTTTCAAAACAAAAGGAAAAATATATCTAGTTATATTCTTCTAGTATCAAAAAATCAAGCTGCAGTAATGAGCATGCACGTTGTGGATAACAAGTACAGTGAAACCACTGATTAAAATTAAACAGAAAACTCCTTTTAGCAATTTTCAAACTATATTTGATGAAATGCATTTTTTTAACTAGCCAGAAGTGTGAGTATGAGAAAGATGCAAGAGCTAAAGTCAAAACAATAAGCCAGTGTTCAGACTTACCAAAGAAGGAAGTATGAGCAACTTAAAAAGAAACTGAGAACTGGTAGATAGAGAAAATAGTAAACTCAAATAAATCACAGCTGCAGAGGGAATTACAGAAAGTTAAATGTTTGATGATGAGAAATCTAAGTAGTTTAATTCTAAGTGTTAATTATTTCAAGTGCCTTTTGCAGCATGCTGAGTTTAGTGAAACAGTATGAATCACTGTCTAGCCTTAAATATTAACCATAATGGAGTTTGTTTCAGTGATGGTGTCTATTTTCCCATTTTTCTACTACAGAAGTCTTCAGTCATTGTTTATTTTTGAGGTTTAAGACCCTTCCCCTAGCTTCTACTTTGTCTTTGCACAGCACAACAGCTTTCTTTCACAAACGTCTTTATAGCTGATTTTAAATAGCAGAAGTGCTATCTTTCATTCCCCTAAAGGGAAGAGCTGCCCTGATACAAATATTGATATCACAGGTTATTACAGCTGCCAACAGTTTGGTCTCAGAATGGATTCACGCTGCATTTCAAGCTGCAGCAGTGTTTTGCTGGAGCTCTGCTTCAAATATTGGTTCCCACATATGTGGGATTTGGGATGTGGTGCTGTTTTGGTAAACTCAAAAAAGCAAGGACAGCTCTGATGTTGCCATAACATATTTGGGGTTTTTTTCTCATGCCTCATTAGTCACTGATGATGTGCTGAAGGAATTATTCAAATCTTCCAAGAAAAAAGAGATTCTTTGGCTTTTTTCACTTTTTCTTGATTCATTGGGTCTAGTAGGATAGAGCACTTGAAAGCACACATTATTTATATACCAGAAGAATACAAGTGAAAGGATTCCCCAGATGCACATACCCAAACTTTCTCAGAGGTGAATTACTAAATTCAGTTTATATTACAATGAACAATTACATATGGAGAAGGTTTTCATTCCTTATAATAGCAGCCTTTAACAATTTAAGAAGAACCAAATTCCAGGCACAATTTGCAAGTATCACTACATCTCAATTCAGCATTAGCTTTTGTGGATGCTATAGAGGGAAGAATTGCCAAGTTTAGACTACTACACTGCTTACGTGAGAATGTCTCCTAACTTTCAAACAGAAAGGAAATGTTAGGAACTTATGGATTTGCTTACGTAAATCATAGTAAGACAACATCTATATCAGTAAAAATTTAAATGTTAACAAAAATAGGGATTCTATATTTCAAAAGCTATTATTTGGTCACAAAGTGCAACACACACTTTTGCCACTATGTAAATAATGATGATAAAATATGATCTAGGTATTATCTCAGAATCCACGAGGTGGCAGTGTCATAGTTTTCTTAGCATTGCACCCTAAGACATTAATATTATTTTAAAATATCATTATATTCTATCACATATCATTATAATAATTATCACCCCAGGTTGAAAAATTTGGGAAATTATTTGAGACATCTCCTTCAATTCTAAAACCTGTCAATGAAAAATTATTTTCCTAAGAAAAAGCAGAAACTGTTGTGTAAAGATATGGAGCTAACTTCCTGTGAGGCATCTGTCATGGTCTTAGGTGTTCTGTGCTGGGGTGTCTACAGAGGCTTGTGAAGGATTCTGAATTCAGATGTGAAAATATCCTGTGATCAGAACATCACATCCAAAAATCAGCCAGTCTTTCAAACCTACTTTCATTTACAGTGGTAAAAGTAAAATAAAAAACAAATGTCAAATTCTCCCTATTTCATTTTTATTTAGAAAACATTGACTTTGTTATTTAGCAAAAATATTAAATGTTAGGCCAATTTTTGCTCATATCAGATCTCTTTAATAAAAAGCTCCTTATCTAGAAAGTAAAACACAAAATATATCCCACGTTCTTGGAAATATATCTGCATTATATTTTTTAAAATAATAAGAATGTATAACTACTAAGCATATCTAAAGGGAGAAATACCCTTGTCCTGTTCTACTCTTCCCCAGGAAACACCACATCCCTATTGTAAATGAAGGAAAAGGCCATGCAGAATTTAGCAAGTGGTTTCCTTTGGATTCCCTGTCTGCCATTGCCTTTGCACCCGCTGTGAGGCTGCTCGCAGGCTGCTTTGCTCTGTCCCAAGGGTTGGGGTTGTGGCCATCTCCCAGCTGCTGGCTCTGTGCCGACTGGAGCTGGGTGGCCCGTGCAGAGTTGCCATCACATTGAAAAGATTAATGTGATTGGATAGATCGCATCCGTCAGGATCCGTCAGATTCCCAGGAGGATGATTAATTAGTGTAATCTTATTTAAACTCAGTATGTCAATTTCAATCTTTTCTGCATCCAACATGAGCTTTCCTCCCTTATTCTAGCAAGCCCTTCAATAAACACCAGGCCGTGTGGGGCCATGAATACACAAATGGAGCTGTTATCAGCAGAGCCGGTGCTGGGATTTCCTAGCTGCTGGGATTTCCTAGCTCCTGGGTTTTCTAGCTGCCTCTCAGAGCAAGAGCTGCACAGTTGGCTAACTCAACCGGTCACTGCCTTCCAAAACAACTGGTTAGGCTCTGTGGCAGCTACTGTGCTCTTTTAAAAACTCACGTCTGTGACTGTACCTCTTCCTTCTCTCCTGACCGCTCCTCAATGTGGTCATCACCTCTCCTTCTCCAACTCTCCACATGGCTCTGACTCTTAATCCCTTTCTCTAGTCTCTCTCCTGGGATAATCTTGCCCACATGTAACACCTCAGCCATGGTCCCAGCCCTTTTGCCATTCCAGACTACGCTGCATGATGAAGGCAACCAGCTGGAGGTGTCCATTTGCCGGTGCCCACGTGTGAGCTGGCTACTCAGGCCGCACTGTGTGGAGGTGGAACTGCTACCAACAGCCAGGTCAGAAACAGGCAGACATCTCAAGTGAGTCCCAACACACGCAAGACACACTTTAGCCCTCTATCAGAGTCGGTCTTCCATCTTCTCTAAACATCTCCCATCTCCACGAGCTCAGGACAGACGTGATTAAACACAGCTTTGAGCCTTCTTCACCAGTGTCCTGTTGCAAGCCCAAGTCACGGCACCACCTCAGACCTACCTCCAGATGCTCACCCCTGGCTGGTCTCCAAATCACAGGTTCTGTCTGACCGAGATCTCAGGAGCCTTTCAAACCCATCTGTAGCCATTCAAAGCAGGGTCACTCAGCTGTAAGTCTGGGCAGGGGGATCAGGCAGAACCAGTTCTGAATCCCTCCAAAAGGCATGGAGGCAGCTTCCCACCCAGGACAGAGGCACGCGAGGTTTACACTCAAGATGGTGAAAAATATGTCAAGGTTTGATTAGGACATCCCTTACTGGTTTCAGATTTAAAAACAGCAACCTGCTCCACATAAAGTAAATGTTGATCAGACTATTGGAAGTGCCAGGATATGAACAATAGAAAAGAAACAAGGTGTTCAATGAGCCAAACTGTCTGCAATCTCTTCATGCCCATTTGAAGAACTATCTTCAAAACTACTGTGACAGAAGTAGATCAGGAGTCAAGGGTATCTCATTAGCCGTACCTTTAATGAAATTTTAATAAAACAGTTAATTTATCAGAACTAGTGATATTTTGCTGCACCTTTAATCTTAAAAAAAAGACAGAACTCTACAGTGTTGCCTAATATTACTACTCATAATGAGAAAAAAACCCAGAAGTCTTGAGTCAATAAATTTGGGAGAAACTTAGGAGCTTTGTAAGTGTTGGTTTTTAATATTTTTATTTGGATCTTATCTCCTTTCTGCCTCAAAAGGAAAGTGACCTGCTTCAAAATCTCTTGGACAACACTGGAGATAACTTATCAGGAATATTTCCACTGAAACTTGATCTAAATTAATTGGTTTTGAAAATTCCATCTTTTGCATTTTCCTAGGTGCTTCCCTCATAGCACCTCAGGCAAAAGAGGTTGGGCTCTTCTTGTCTAATTACCTGTCTATAACTGAGACCCAGATAGGAAGTATTAGATGTCTTGCATCTTGGATGTAGTGTATGAAGAAAAATAAAGTGATTCATATTTTAGATGCATTGATTTAAATTCTCAGAAGTTTTTCTCTGTGCTGCTGTATACTCTAAAAGGAGACCAGACTGACAAGATTCCTTCCTTGGACATCTCACAAGGCATATGAAGTGAGCTGGGTCTTGTCTGGGTGAGGGGATGGCAGAGAATAGAGGCAAACCCACCTCTGAAACAGAGGCCACCCCACACAAGGGGCTGGAGATTTTCCTTCCTAGAAAGCAACAGCCTTTCCTTTTTATCTCCAGTCACACCTCCACCCCAGCCACTCCCCTGACATGTTTGGGTAGAGATTAAGCTTGTCTCCTGATTAATGCCAATAGGATGTGTGCAATGAGACACATCGCAGCCTTCTAAGATAATGTTAACAGTTATTACATCATTATTGTCATTAAAGAGCACTAACACATACCAGCAAAATGTTTGCAACACATTTTAGCTCTCAGAAAAGCATTAAAAGCTACTTAAGATGGAAAAGATCTGTCTAGCTTGCACATTCAGAGGAAACTGAAAACCCCCAACAAATGGCCATTCCCGCATTGCCCTCAGTGTAACTGCTGAGAGTTTCACAGCCCTGTTGCTCTGTTTCTCTGGGGACTGAGAGGACAGGCTAAAGTGACCTGGATGCTTTAAAGGGACCAGCTGACCTCACGAGCTGGCTTGACCAAGGTGACCTCCTTCATCTGGTGACCAGGATGCTCAAGGCAGATGATCCAAATAATTCTGATTTCTCCCCTGTTTCTCAAGACATGGTTGCAGACAAAAATCACTGGATTTCACAAACAAGCAATTATGTGAGCAGCCAGATAAATAAGTTACTAATGTATGGATTAACAACACAACATTGGCAAAAGGAATATTTTCAGAAATATATCACAACTCAGGGTCCCAATTTCAAAGCTGTGATTTTAATTTTATTTTCATATCAGGCACACTTCTCTGACCTATTTAGGCAACAAAAAAAGCTGGTTTTCCTTTAGGATCTTTGGACGTTCAGAAAGATAATTCTACATTAGACTTACTTTCCTCCCTCAGCTTCTCTAGATGTTTTCTTCCTGTCTTACCTTAGACAAGACAGTGGTTTTCTCTGTTCCTCAGTCCCCCATCAGTAAAATGAAGCTAATAGTACTTTCCAACAGTGACTTTTGGGACAGACTAAGACAGCAGGAATTTGAGATTTTCTTCAGTGTATTAGCATGGGAGACAGCAATATGAGTGAAGAGCCTATGTAAAAAAGAAGAAAACAAGGGTAAAAGTCTTTCTTGTCTCTTAGTTCAGAGTCAAACTTTGGGAGCAAACGTGGGAGTCAATCAGAGCTGGATTTGTCCTGATGGTAATTGCAGCTTTTATACGATCATTTAAATTGTCTGTCAAATGAAAATATTTCTGTATAATGAGCATACTATTAAAAACACCCCTGCCAAATTGAGGGCAGACACAGCCACCATATCTATGAGGGACTGGCACAGATTCACAGCTACCACAGAGCCTGGTGAACACCAGAGCACAAGGCCTGAGCTTTCCCCAGCCCTCCACAGCAGGCTGGGCAGGTATGCAGAGCGAGTACCATGATTTAATTTGAAAAAAAAGCACCTACTTCCAGTCTCTCACTTCTGATGTACTCATTATGCAGCTAAATCTCCTGAGCTGGATAGGTTTTGTCCTACTGGTCCCCTCTTTCCTGCTGCCCAGTTCTTGGTGGGGTGCTTTTGTTCCTTTTTAGAGATAAAATTAAATCTATGACAGTGACTAAAATCAGTAAGGTGTTCTTACAAAACTCACATTTTAACTTTGAATTTTGCCGTTGTTAAAAATCTCTCAGCAGATAGAGGGAAGTGAAACATAAAATTACCATGCTGAAGTAATCCCTTTTGGTTTGGCTCAGTATTTCCTAGAAATTCCTTGTTTCATTTGATTTGAAAATGTTCCCAAACTCAAAGTTAAACTTTAAACTCACCTGAGTACTTGCTGGTATGTTTAAATGTCCCTTCTCCCTGTATGTTACACCAAAGTGCTATTAGCTCCCAAAGGAGTATAAACAATAAAATTGTAATAATGGAATAATAGTATAAGGACAGTCTGAATTTTTCCTTTTTTTTTTTTTTGCGGGGGGTGAAGAAACATACTGCTATCAGTATAGATGTTGTTAAGGACACAAATATTTCCTGGCTACACGTTATGGGTGTGCTCCTGCCTAATTTAAAATAATGGGATTTTATTGTTGACTTCATTCTCCATAGTATTACATTCATAATCTGCACATGTGTCTAATTAAATAATGAAAGTTATTGAAAGGAATAATCTCCTATCAAGATTCTCATGAGCTGGGCTGTATCCTAAACCAGCCTTATGAAATACAGCTTTTGGCAAATACAGTATGCTTACATCATTACAAAATCAACTATGTTATTCTAAAGTTAACTTAACAATGCAGATTATTTAACGATAAAGAACCAAATCCAAGCCTGATTTACAATAAATTGACTTGGTCACAGAATATATTTCTTTATCTTTAACAATGTATCAGAATAGGTATTGTACATAAAATGCAACACAATCTAAACCACATCCGAGAAACATCTCATATTTAAGAAAATTAAGTAAAAAGCCACTATGAGTTTTTAGAACTGTTCTCTTCTTCTTCAAGGACATGTAGAAGACAAATTCTACAAACTCAAGGTAAAGTGACCAGGTTTTCCAAATTGACAAATAATTTGGTGTGTATAAGCCCCTAGAGCAGGGGAAAAGATGATGATGAAACCAAGACACAGTTCTCCAAAGCTAAGCATGGCAGGCAAACTCCCGCTATGAACTACATCAGTCTGAGGTTGTGCCAAAGACCTCCACTTCAGTAGTTACAGAGAGCTAAGACACAAGCTCCCAAGTCTGCAAACACTTGTATATGAAATTGATTTCATTACCAAACACATTCTGCAATGCTTCTCCTTTCTTTTCTCTTGACATTGGTCAACATTATGCCAAGAAAATATAGATCAATAAGGATCTAATTTTTTTCTGTATTCTCTGGCATTTTATGGAAGTTTTGCAAAGAAAATTTCTAGTTTTGAAGTGCTTTCCTCTCTCACACATATTGAAAAAAAATTATTGAAGAAAAAATCTTTGAGTTAATCTGAAAACAGGCTATAAATGCAAGCAAGAAGTAAGTGAGCAGAAAATAAAGGGGCTTTTTCTCCTCAAAATCTTTGTTTCATTCCTTGGAGATAGTGCTTACAGCAGCATTACCTTAAGCAGTAGCATTCTGAGATGCTTTCAGACAAAGGAGAAATCTGAAGGTTATTGTTCTCTTTCAATGTACAGGAGCTCACCAATAGTAATACTTGTGCAAATGACAACTGCAGAGCTGCATCATGACCTGCAAGGATGAGCACAACCGCAGAAGCCAGGCTGTAAATGGCCGTGGCACTCGGCATCACCTAACTTAGGTATGTGCCTAACTTTGGGCATCCGATTATCTCTAGTGAAGCTTACGTCCTCCAAAAGTAGGCTGAATCAGAACTGGGTTTTCTCATGCATGCTCAGATGTATGTTAGCATAGTCACACCCTTCTGCTCACCAGGTGCTCATGTAGCTGGAGGCAGGATTTGTTCCTGTGCTTTTAAATAGGCAGATTTTTTATTTTCAATGATCTGGATGCTATGCCCTTTGTAAATACAAGCAGCGAACAAAAGGGGGAAAGAAAGGCTGCACCTGCATCACAGGAATCAGACTTAAAAGAGACTCTTGGAAACTTTCTAGCAGTTGGTCCAAAAATAGTCCTGGAAACATCAAAATCTGAGTGATTTTACTATTAAATAAAAGCAACAAGTTTGCAGTTAAAATAAGGAGGGGTGTTGGAATTCATTTAAAATGTACTGAAAACAATGTCAAGAGACAGTTACGTGTTTTAACTAAATGTGCAATAGCAGTGAACATATGAATATAACACGTAGCAGTTTCCTCACTTTGTGCATATTTTAATTTTGAATAATATCAGGTTTGTTTTCAGTTATACAAACTAATCTGCTGTTCCAAAGCAGCACATACATGATACTGGGTTTGGAGTCACTGTGCTTTGCCTGAAGCAGTTCATGCTGAGCTATGTTAGAAAAGTTCTCTACAGCGTGTGTTGGAAAGCCTTTGCTGCTGCAGTGTGAGCTCAATGAATGCACCGAGGGCTACAGCACTTCTATCAGTTTCAGGGACATGAACACAAAGACCATTCAGCTTTCCATCCCTGAAATGATTTCTGGGGTTTGTATGTGCAGAGGTACTCATTCAGGGATTTAACATATTTCAATGCCACTAGGAAAGGAGGCAAGGTGAAGGTGGGGAGCAGTGCTGCAATCCACAGCATCTCCTCCCCTGCCTTCTGGAGGGTCAGGTGCCCCCTCCAGTTAAGCCAATGTAAATCTCAGCTGCTATGAGCCCACCCTCTTCCTTGGTTTCTGATCTCATCATTTTGCAGCACTAGCACTCATATTACTGCATAGCAGATGGGTCTGAGGAGCTAATCTGTCTGTAAACTAATCTTTGTTCTTTTGAGTTATTAATTTTTGCTGGATTCCTGAACTTCATGTACCAGCTTCCCATGTGATCACCAAGGCTCTGGGACTGGCACATCAGGGACACAGACCCATGGCAATCCAGACTTCAGATGCATTTACCCTATACTTATTTTCCTCCATTTTCAATAATTACCACTGATGCCTGCACCATTTGGTTTTTGGAATGGCTCAGTTGTGTTGTTCATTTACAAGCATACACACAAACAAGGAGGTAAACCCCATTAAGTGAAACAAAGGACTTCCCTTTGCTCAGTAATCACCTATCATCCATGGTGCAATGTTTGGAAACACTTTTGGTTATGATATGTGTTTCCATACAAATGGAGAACTGACCAGGGTATCTTAGTGGTTAGAGATTAAGACTTCTCTATGTTGACTTCTATTCCTGGCTTTGCAAGGGACTTTGCAATCACCAGTCACAGGCTGAAATTTCTTCTCGTGACATTGTTGACCCTCTTATAAACAAACAGAAAGTACTTACTTAGTTTTCAGAATCTATGGGTTTAGTTAATAAATGCCTAGATAATTAATGACATAAAACACAGTGATGATTAAGTCTTTTGAATCTATAGATCTAAGTAGCAATTGTAATATTTAGCAGGGTTTCCAGAGAGGCAGACAACACCATGGGCATTTTTTCTCCAAAACCCAATCCCCCAGCCAACACTGTCTCCCTGCCCACTGAGTGCTTTTTGAGCCCAGGAAAGACATTGAAAGACAGACTGTGTCAGAGTGACTCGCAGGGACAAAGTAGTCACAGGGAAATGTGCCTCAGGCACAACCCCTTCCCTGAGCTGCCTCTGGCATTTGCAGCCAGGCTGCCTTCCAGTAAATAAGGGTCTACAGGAAATACAGCTACACATTACCCCAGCAGGCTGTTGCACTGCAATATTCCCCTTGGATCACTGGTCTGTGAGGCAGTTGGGTTGGGTGGTTCATCTAAGGCTCTCATTTTGTTTATCAGCCGGCAGGGAGACTCAGGCTGAGCTGCTCTGAGTCCACATTGCAGGGTTCTGTGACAGGAGGGTACCTGATACCCACCACTGCTAAGCTCAACTCTACACATCTTTGTCTTGTGTATTCTTAAGCATTAAATTCATTCCTTTCTGCTGTCTGCTTCTTCTGAAATCATTTACTCATGAGTAAGCCCCACTAAGTGAGAAGTCTCTGGAGCCTCACAATGACATTTACATTTTATATTTGCTCCCAAAGGTGTGAATGACTACAGCAGAGGACAAAGAGTAAATCCTCTGATGATACCATATAGCTGTGGTGCCATAGAGTAGAGTCTGGTTCTGCAGAAATGCACAGTAGATTCATATTTGATTCTCCACATTTAGAAAAGGTGGTTATGCCCATATTTACAGAGATATTTAAATATATTTTCCTTATAAAAAAATGAATATAAACTGGATACACTGGTCTGTGGACTTCATTTTGCTATCTGTGGTTACGATAAATAACTTTAGGTTCTGAACACAAGTAACAATGAAACCCGTAAGACTGAAGTGGATACTTTAGTGTGTTGGGATGCACTACTGCCAATGAACAGAAATAGAAGTCATCCTGTGTTTTCATTCCTCAGGTTTACATTTGAAAGTTTAACTTCAACATAGCCTTGCAATTCATTTTTCTAACTCTATGTTTGTATTCTTGGAAATGCGATAGTGTTTGCTCATCAGCTTCCTATCTCAAAACACGTCAGGGCTGGAAAGCATACACTTCCCAGTGTGTTCCAGTTCTCTTGCCGAAGAGTTCACCCCAATAGATTTTCCTTCACACTTTTGAATTGTTTTTTCCAGTGCCGTCAGCTTTCTCAAATGTGTCACACGTCATGCTTATGCCGGACTGCAGAGGCCTGCTCCTTTTGGACAGGAGAGAGGGGTGAGAGAAACTTACAAAAAACCCAGGATGATGAATAAGAAGGTTATAGTTTCTTTTTCACCATCACTGCACCTTAAAGGTGCTTCAAGCCTCTGAGAAGCTGTTCATGGTGCACACATATCATTGCAAGCACAGTGAAAGGAATATCAGACAATTATCAAAGCCCCAGCGCAGTGTCACTGTCTCATAAAACTAACCTAAAATAACATGGCATCAGCATGGTCAAAATGGAAAGGAAACATCTGTTTCTCCTTTTTATGTCAGTGACAATCCATTTGTTAGCTTTAGAATAGCACAGGCTGTCCCACTGATAACAGCCTGGGAGCTGGCTGTTCAGCTCAGGCAGGTGCACGGGGAACTCAGGAGCGGACTTAGAACAGATAACATGAGGGGCTGTCCTTAGGATGAACTACAGATTTAAATCTTGTTATCACTTTCTTTCAAAACTAGTAAGGCAGATTCTTCCAAATCTAGTGTGACTCTATGGATGCACACCGACTAACTGATCACTAACTGAAGCCCAGTGAGCAGTACAATCTAATTGTAACCACACTTTTCCCTGTGGGGGCTGGCTTCTTTTTCTATCACTGAGTATTAACTGAAATAATGGCTACTGAAGTAAATGGACAGATTTATAGGGACTGCAAAGAAATGAGATCAGATCAGTTATTAAGTTTAACAGGGACAAGTGCTGGATTCTGCATCTGGGATGGGGCAGCCCTGGATGTACGTATAGACTGGGGGACTAGAGGTTGGAGAGCAGCACTGTGGGAAGAGACCTGAGGGTCCTGGTCAATGACAAGTTGAGTTTGAGTCAGCAGTGCCCTGGCAGCCAGGAGGGGCAACCGTGTCCTGGGGGGCATCAGGCACAGCATCGCCAGCCGGGGAAGGGAGGGATTGTCCTGCTCTGCTCTGCACCGGGGAGGCCTCACCAAAGTGCTGGGGGCAGTTTTGGGGATCATAGTGTAAGGAAAATATAAAGCTATCAGAGAGCACCCAAAGGAGGGCAACAAAGATGGTGAAGGGCCTTGAGGGGAATCCGTATTGGGAGCGACTGAGGTGATTTGGCTTGTTCAGTCGGAAGTACTGAACTGATGGGAAACCTCACTGCAGTCTACAACTTCCTTGTGAGGGGAAGAGGAGGGGCAGACTGCCCTCAATAACACATATGGTTGTGCAAAGAATCGGCTTATGGCTAGGTTAGATGTCTTTATCACTAGTGCCGAAAAGTCCATAGGAAAGAGAGGACAGATAAATTGTGAAAGTGCTGCTGCTGAAGACTAGTGGAAGGCTGGCTCATTGCTTTTTTAAAATGTTTTGTTCTGATATATAGCTTTGCCTATGTACACATCATGGTGACATCCAAGGCCTAAAACAAACACATACAATACTTATTTGATTTTCCTTACAAAATGTTTTGATGTAAGGTCTGACATTTTTCCCATGGTTAACCATGAAACTGGGCAGTGTTTCTTACAGTTCCTTGTACTTCACTCATGAAAAACATTCATCAGTTTAAATGATATGATTAAGGGGAGAAGAGTTGGGGCCAAAAAAGGAAGCAAGCAAAAGGAAAATAGATGTCTCCAGTAACTTCTATTGGAATATGGAGCCTTTCACTTAAAATCTGGTTTAAATCAGTAGCTGCTGAAATTCATTACCAGAAAAAAAGATGGAGCCTTTGCTGCATGCCCCAGTGTTGAGACTTGCAGTCTCTCAGCAGCTCCACAAGTGCACACTGCACGGATGGTATCACTCAGTGACTCAGTTTCTCAGCACCTCTGAAAGATGAAGTCATCATCTGCCTTGTAAACCTTGTGAGGGAGAAATCCCCACTTGTGCAGTTTAGTACCCTGTAAGAAGCACATGTGGGGAGAGACAGCTATTTGACAGCCTGTATAAACTGAGGTCATTTACTTGAATTACATGTGGACAGGCTTTCAAAGCACAGTCAGCACTGACACCATGATAGGGCAATATGAGCTAAATTTGCTCACTACTACACAACCTGGGGGGATCCAGGGACAAGCCTGGAGATGCTAATCCCTTGACCTCTCAAGGTAAGGCTTTAGCATCAGTCAGGCGCTAACACCTGACAGTGGGTGCCCAGCAGCTGAGAGCGCAGAGGGAGGCTGTGCCTGCACACCACTGCTACCCACTTGGCCTGAAAACGCCCAGGTGCAGGACCAAGGGTCCCCACGTGGCTTTCCCCATCTGGGGAGTGACAGCCATCTCTCCTGCCCCCGGGCTGGGGGTGCCTGGCCGGGAAGGACGAGGGGAAGAAAGGAGGGGAGGGGGAGGGTTAGAAGGAGGTATCCCCCCTCCCTCTTTCCCCCTCCGCGCACCCGGGCTCCTGCGATGTGGTGAGTCACAGGCAGGTCAGGACCGCGCCAGAGGGGCGGAGGGAGCGCGGGGACCGGCTGATTTACCGCTGGGAGCCGCCACCAGCGCGGCGGAGGTGCCGGAGGGAAGGGCGCGCAGAGCCGCCCCGCAGCCCAGGTGCCGTGCGGGAGGGAGGGACGCCCCTGCCCGCCGGGGCGTGCAGCTCCTGCCGCCCTCAGGTAGGGCCGGCAGCCCGAGGCTGGGGCCGAGGGAAGCCTGAGCCTGCGGGGAGGAGGGGAGCGGCAGAGCGGCGCGGGGCCGC
>WBMZ01016956.1:0-14570 GCA_013400975.1 Atrichornis clamosus | reverse complement strand
CAGGCCTTGCAAACCCGATACAGGTAGTTTAAATACTAAAGTAGTTTGTTGTGGGGGTCTCTTAGGATTTTCCATCCCTAAAAATATTAGAAACATTTTACCCATAATAATTCTGGGAGTTTTTAAGATATTTTGAAGTTCAGTTAATTTAACCAAGGTCTTTATCAAGTCAGATTAGATGTTTGAAATGAGATCTTTTGGTCTTTCATTTTGTGAAACCATGACACAAAATATATTTTTAAAAAAAGACATATCCAAACACATACAAAAGACCTTTTATAGATTTTGCTTGGTTTTGACAGGAAAAAGATATACAGTAAATCTGTAAAAAAACCCCCAGAATTTATTCAACAATTGTTACCATAGCTATTCCATGTTTTATGGTCTTTCAAGATTGCTTGACACAGGCAAGTTCGAATCTAACATACACATACACAAAATATAAAACTAAGACATTATTTTAAATACATATTTAAATATGTAGAACATGGAATATAGTAGCAATGTTATAGTCTCAGGATCATTTCTTGACCTAATAAAAAAGTTAGGTGGAAAATATCCTTATATTTTAAGCTCAGAGGGAAAAGGTCTTCTCACTGGAAAAATCTCTTTAAGTCTCATGCTTAAACAGATTGTAAATACATAGGAAGTTATTACCTTAAATCCTATGCCCTCATTTCATAAAGTTCTATTAAATACTGAATATAAATGCCTTTTTGAACTTATCCACTTCTGCAAGTGGGAACACACAGATGTAGAAGGGAAAAGTCCAGACACGCTGAATTTTGCAATTAATCCAAGAAAGGTGAGGGATAGAATGCAGTCTCACTCTCTGAAAGGTAATATTGTCTTGTAAACTGTGTATTCCAAAAAAGGATTGTTGTAACTGATTGCAATTGCAAAAACTTCACTGAATGTCATCATAAACTATTTATAATTGTATTGCTAGTAGTCTTCTGAATCAGACTTGGTATTTATGTATTGTCTTCTGACATCTGAGGTTAATTGATATATATCTTCCCTAATGCAATCTTCATATTAATAAGCATATTGCACTTCAAATGGGGATAGAAAGAAAACATTTTTGGCAGTTTTTTTCATAATTTCTCAACTACAGTCTTATTCCTTGTGAAAAAGTTATGATATATTTGTTGAAATTACATTAACAGTAAAAGCAGCAGTTTTTCAAGGTCAGGTATGAAATTCTGTGTAGGTGGTAACTGTCTTCAAGTGCATTTGACATAGCCAGCATTACTGAATTAAATAAAAGAGCTGTCTGGAGAAAAGCATTCCAGAAAATGGTTTTTGTAAGATGTTGCTCCAAAATTAACACAATCCTACTGCAAATTTTAGACTGCTAAATCCATACTCATAGTTATGGCAGTAATTTGTGAGTTGTGCTCATCACTTGGACAAGTTACACACATTTCTTTTAGATTCTACTTCCTGTAGCTACCAGCATCCTATAAAGCATGTACTTTAAAGTGTTCTGTTAAAGGAGCTGGATTTCAGAGTAAATTATTCTGAATTGGTCTTATTTTCTAGCTTTATGCCTGAATAAGTGTTAGGTTAAAGTTGTTTTATTCTTGTTACTTAAATTTGCCAATATTTTTCAGAACATTGTAAGTTTCAAAATAAACTGATTGGATGCCTCACTCCACCTGCTGTTGGCAGAAAGGTTTAAGATCCAACCAGATTTTTATTCCTTTAAGTCCTTTTTCATGAAACTAGAGAATAGAGCTAACATCTAAACATCACAGAACACTGGGGACAAAAAAGAAATTTTAGTGCAAATTCATTTCTAAAAGTGAATATGGTGGTGTAATTCTGCTTTAGTATGGCCACTGGAAACTAGTGGAAATTTCTCTCCTTGGAGCTTTCCAAATCTGTTAGAGATATAAGTAAAGGCTTGGTGTATTGAGGAACTTCCTCTGTGTCTTTGGTGTCACTTGTCAGACACAGGGGATTTGGCACCTCTTCTAAAACCACAATTACTTACTTTGGCAATTTGTCATTGCCCACCTTGCTCCATCTGTCTTTGAGATATGTTAGATATGTTTGCTGTTTGAAGGTATGGGTTTTTTTCTGATTGCTTTCAATAGTATTTAAAAAAGTAATTTAGGCAAGTGCAGATTACCAGGTTCAGTTTATAGTCCCAGTTTTGAGGGCATAATCTTAAACATAATCAAATCTGGACATTTCAGAAATTTTTTATCTGGAAGGTTAAGCTGTTTATTCCCTATAATTTTTGAAACTGTTGACTACTAGTAGTTACTGATCTATCTATTTTACATAGCTAGACAGACAATTTGCAGTAGTTCAATCTTCCAAAAAGATTTAAAAAGTAGCGCAGACAGGAATCCCTTTTTCCACAAAGGGCTCTCTGAGATTCCTGAATGTTCATAAAGGTGTAGAATTCTTTATTTACAAAGTATATCACCATTGGTACTACAGTGCTTCTCAGTTTAAGTCTGGTAGCTACTTCAGGATCTTAATCTTTCAAGACAATTCAACTAGCCAACGTGCTGCATTTTCTCATTTAAGTAAGATTTTATCACTGATTTCCATCGTGAATGCAGGAGCTGACAAAGTTTATTTACACTATTTGAATACATTGAAGTACTATTACTTTGATGATAAACTAGCTATTACTGCATTCGGCTGAGATTTTAGTTATTGTGAATGTTTCTATTTTTGTAACTGGACTTTTTTTGATATCTTAATGAATGGCAATTTTAACTCTACTGAGAACAGCAGCAACTCTTTAAAACATACAATTAAATATCTGCTTTGTGACTATGACTATTCTTGTTATCATTCCTATTGTGAAATCTGAAAGATTGACCTTTGAGTGCTGTAGCGCCATTTCATCAACAGTGAGATTAAGACATAATTGCGTAAAGTACAGGAAAAAATTATCTATCAAGAAAATTAAAATTGAGCTATTAAAGAGAAACTGAAATTCTAAGAAATAAATCAATTCTTTCTCCTATACCTGTATTTGGCACATTTGTTAGGGAAGAAAGAAGGATGGACTTCCTAGGTAGACTACTTTTACTTGATAACTGAAATTTTTGAAGAATGATTCAAAATGAATTCTCGAGATTGGTAGGAAGGAAAAGTCTTCTTTTCCATGTGTTGCATCTACTCATGAGAAGAAGATTAAAAAATTCCAATAATAAAGGTGTTAAATGTTTTTTTAAATACAAATGAACTGCACATGAATAGCTGTGGAAATCTTGAAAACCATGAAAGCAAGCAATGTAGAAACTAGAGCATAATGGCTTGTACTCCAATTCTCTTTTTTAACCCAGTATATCACCACCTTTTGCAAATATCCAAAGAAAGAAACAATGCAATAAAATGGTTAATTTACAGCCATGTACATGTCTACTTAGCAAAGACTGAAAATCATCTCCATTTAAAAATGTGTACAAAAATGCAACTGATTCAGATTAATCAGAAATGCAGAAAAGCATAGGAATAGAAATGTATGCTCAATACTGGAAAAAGAAAAAAAGGCCCAAGAGAACTGAAGAGAACAGCAGGTGCTGAAATATATATGCTCAGCTTTAAAAAGAGCAAAAAGAAGCACACAAGTATTACACATGCTTATTTTTACCCTGTTTGAGTTGCTTCTTGTGTTCATTTCCACATTTCTCAGCTTTGGCACTTGAAATTTCAAGGTCTTTGAGACAAAAAAGAGTTTCCCTATGTGTTTAGAGCGCTTTCGATACTTCCTAATACTATCAAACTCTATTCAATAAATATATTTCTTTAATGTAATTTTTGTTTCATTTGCACTATGCTTGCCAGAGGCAAGGGTTGGTATATTTATAGACAGTAATTGGGCAGGAGGTCAAAAACATTATCTAATGTAACTTTTTTCATCTTTAATTAAATTCCATTTGCATGCACTGCAGGAATAGCTGCAAAATTAAGTTAAACAGTTCTGTATTTTAATGTTTATTAGTAGAAGGTCATGATGACAACAGCCCCCTTTTGCAAGATTAGCAATTTTAGTCCAGAAACCAATAGATGCTTTTTATCAGTTTCAATTCTTATGTGTCCGAAGTTTTCATTTTTATCAAAGCCCTATAGTGGTTGTTGATAAGAAAATTAGCCAGCTGCCTCTTGCTTTTTCTTCATGAGATTATACAATTCTTTATCATCATAAGCAGATACAATGACACACTGTAGGTCAAGAATAAGAAAACTTAATTGGTACCCTTTATCATATTTCTTATTAGATAAGCAGATCAAGAATTCAGACGTCAAGATTTTCTCTAGTGTCTATCATTGTGACAAATTACTCCTGCATAAAGTCAAGACAGGCACAATAAAGAGCCAAATCCAGCTTCAATGCAGCAAATTGTAAATTTTCTTATGATTTCAGAGTACAAAGTATGGCTTTACTAGGAGTACGATATACATTCTAAATCTAAGAATGAATACAGTTTATATTCTAATTTTTAAGTGCCTTACAATGCAAGTGTTTTGTTATGTTTTCCCTCTTGTAGGTTTGTCTTGAAGCATTGAGTGTGCTCTTCCCCAGCAACAGAATTTATAGTACTAGTGGCAACATTGATAGAATGTTTGGATATTTACATTGTAACTGTTTCACAGCAAATAAGCCTTGAAAGATCCTTGAGAAATTGTGTAATCCAAATTCCTGCCCCGGGGTAGTGGAATTACTCTTATCAGGTATTTATCTAATTTGCTTTTTAAAATCTCCAGTTTTGGAGAGTCTACAATCTTCTTTCTTAAACTGGTGCTGAACTATCCTTGCTCTTGGCAAATAATCTTTCTGATGTCTAATACTGTACTTTCCTTGATTTACTTTTACCTGTTATTCCTTGCCTTAATCTCATGACAGGGAGTTTATGCTTGTCTCATTTTCAATAGTCTGATCTTGGTACCCTCAGCATTCTTTTCCCCAGAATAATCAGCTCCAAATACTCCTGTCTTTGTAGATCACCTATCATTATTACCATTCTGCACTGATCTCTCACTAGTTAATTCTGTTTTATCTTTTCCAAAAGAATGATGACTACAGTAGGATAAAAAGCTCTAGTATATGCTTTATCAGCACTGAGCAGACTGGAGGACACACTTCACATGTCTTTCATGCAGTTCTTACCGGTCTTTTTCTGCAACAATGTTTTGTTGAGCCATGCCTCCAGGTTTACTCTGATTTTTAAGTTCAGACTTGTTTTCTTCTCAGTCCTCTTAGCTTAAGCATCCACATTGTAATCATATGGGATTACTGTCAGGATCCCTTTTGCTTTAAACTGTACAAACCTTTCTCCATATAACCCTATGCTTGTTGAGGTAGGGACATATTTTGGTGTAATATTCATAGAATCATAGAATCATAGAATCATAGAATGGTTTGGGTTGAACAGGACATTAAAGACCTTCTAGTCCCAACCTAGACCAGGTTTCTCAGAACCTCACCCAGCCTGTCCTTGAATCTTTCCAGGGATGGAGCATCCACAACTTTCTGGGTAACAATATGTGTTGGTCTGTACTAAGTCTTGCTGCTTCCATACTCCCGAGCATGTGTCCAACACTATGCCAACAGATCTTTCTTATCATGAAATCTAGTATGGAACAACTAGATTAAGTTTCAAAATAAGATATAGTCTAATAAAAATCTTGAGTCAGAAAACTTCTGACTGGAGTAGATAACTGATTGAAAAAGGCCTTTGGACTGAGAAACTGAAGACATTCAAATGGCTTCCATTTGTACTAGACTAAAACCATGTCAAGTGTTATTGAGTGCTATACTCCAGACTGTTCAAGAAAGGACTAGGTACAGATGGTGACTGTAAATCTGTTGCCCAGGCATGAAGAAATCACTTTGGGGTGAAGAAAAATGTGTTACAGATTGCTAGATATTTTCTACTCATGCTACTTAAAAATAAAGCCATAGCTGACCTATGATGTAGTGCTGATAATAGCCTCTATGAGCTGTACTTGGTGGCTCCCAGAAGTACTTACCACCAGCACTATGACAGCATGATTCCGTGAATCCATAAAGGCTCAGCTAAGGCTAGGACATACCTGCAGAACTGCTGCTTGGCCAGTCATACCCCAGCTCAATTTTCTGCACCTTCTTCCTTCTCAATACAATGTTTTGAACTTGTCCATCTTGATGGACATCTTATTTATTTCAGTGAGGCTTCCTAATTTGTCACAATCATTTTGCATTCAAGCCTTGCCCTTCAGAAGGGTATCCTTTCCAGCCTGCCAATACGTGCAGGATAACCAAGATGCACTGGAGATCCATCACTCAAGTAATTAAAAAGCAAGTACTGCCAAAACAGGAAAAAATCCTGCAATAGCCCCTCCAATTTGATAAAATCCCATTTTGAGGGTATAATTTGTTAAATGCACCTTCAATGTTGTATTCTGCCTAATTGTGTTTTTCTTTGTATTACTCTTATGGATATGTTTATGCAGGTAAACAGAAGACAGCGACAAATTCCTAGAGAATGTAATGGATTGCCATATGTCAACACTTCTTGGGGCTGTATCTGCCTACAATAGTAAGGAATATCCTTTCAGATGACCTTCCCTTAGTTTTGTCTGTCCTGTGAGACAAAACCATCAACACATCAGTCACTTTGGACCCTGGGCTCTCTCAAGGGTGTTCTGGGTACTAAAATTCAAACATGATTCACTGTATTCACAATACAACTGATAGTTTTGTTTCTGTTCTTAAGCCAGAACTTCTTCAGGCATTTAGCTGTGAACATAAATACACATAAGAGACCTGTGGTATATAGGAATGTGATAAAAACTCATCTGTGTACCCACAAAGCAGGAGAGAAACCATGTCAGGAGGGCAGCCCAAAAAACACCCTGCCTCAGTTACTCCCAGGACCATCACAGAAGCCAACACCCTGTCAAAGTCCCATTTCCACAAACTCCCAGGAACACGGGGGCACTGGCATACAAATTAAGGATTCAGAGAAAAGCATGTCCTATCCAGTTGCCTCCCACAGCTGACTCAGGAAAGCCTCAGTTTGAAAGTCCACTTGTGAAACACACAGAATCATAGAATGGCTTGGGTTGGAAAGGACCTTAAAGGTCATCTAGTATCACATCAAAGTGCATCAATGCTGCAGGAGCACATTTTGCATCGAGGGGGGTCACTGTTTAAGGGGTGGGACACATTATGGGATGCAGGAGAATTCTGGAATTGCGCAGAACTTTTTAAGGGGCGTTTAGAAAGGAAACAAAAAGGGGAAGGAAGCTAGGTGATTTGGGAAGGTAAAAGTGTGGGAAAAGAGAAATATGAGGACGATAAAGGCTGGTGGTAATTAAATTATTTGGTATGCTTGTCTGTCCATGCCGTGTGCCTGACCACTGTGATCTGTCTGCCTTGTTAAATTCCTCTCTACCTCTTTCAATAGATAAGGAATTCTATTTGATGTGTCTGCATGTGCGTGTATCGCAAGCTGAGTTCTGGCAACTGGAGTGGCACCTTGGGTTGTAGAGGTCTATGATACTAATAGCTGGAGCAAGTGAGGTCTGGGTGTCAGCAGCTGGACTGGATCACAGACCAGAGCGTCTGTGTGCCTGAGTGCCAGTGGGCAGGAAAACCCAAGTGAGTGACAAAAGTCAGGCAGAGGCAGGTGGGACCAGGAGCCAGTGCCCTGTGCCCATGGTGCAGCACAGGAGGCAAATGTGATTGTGTGAGTGAGAGTGTGTATGCCAAACAAGATTGACCAGGATGAGACGCAAGGAAGTGAAGTGGCCTTCGGGTGGTTGGAGGGTCTACGGGCAAGACTGTGGGAGGAGATGATTGCTGGGGGTCCAGGGGAGTCCCACTGGGCTCTGGTGGTATCCAGGTAGGACAAGCACTGACTTTTCTGTGTGTATGTGTATGTCTTTAAGAACAAGAGTACAGAGGCTTTAGTTCCCCTGGGTAGCCAGGAGAGTCCCAGAAAGCTCCCTTTGAATATGTGTGTGTGATTTGTGTGTGCATGAGAGGGAGCAGGTCTGTGTGTTCAAGAGGTCAGATGTTCACATGCCAGCAACTGAGGAGGGATGGCTACTGGACAGCTGCTGGAGAGATGTACATTTGCACATATGGATATGTGTGTGTGTCTATTATATATATATGTATTTATTATTATGTGTATATGTTTGTTATTACATATATTTATTTATGTTCATATTTATATATATCTATATGGATATATATATTTATATTCATATAAATGTGTGTGTGTGTGTCCAACACTATGTTGTGTGTGTGTGTGTGTGTGTATATGAATATAAATATATATATAAATGCCACTAACAGACCTTTGTTCTTCATAGACACAGAGAGGGGAGCAGGATGAAGCTGCTGGTGCTGTCTGTGATTATGTGAGTGCCTGCATGTCAGTGCTCAATGTCCAGCTGTGTCTGTACGTGGTGTGCACATGTGTTCTGTGTGCATGTACCTGATGGGAAGGTGAATTTTCAGCCTTGCTACTAGCTGAACCTGGGCATGGAGATGCAGGAGCACAGTTTTACTTGGACATGGATCTGGCCTGTTATTTCACCCAAGAAATAGGTACCTGAGGACTTTTTCAATGCATCAACATGCCCAGAAATGGCTGAACACCCTTTGAATCTAAAGAAACTTTCTAATTTACCCGTACCCTAACTGAACTGTGCTGTTAGAAACTACCAAAAATGAAATGAAATAAAGTTCCCTGGAATTTGATAATGCAGATGACACCTCTTTTATTTATATGACATTATATTAGATATATTAAATAGAACTGTGGCCTCTCTATAACCTTCTATCTTCATTGTGTAAAGTAAATTAATATACCACAACATCCAATAATCAGGATTGTAAGGAAAGCCAGGGCTAAAGTATATTGTGTTCAAGAATTGGTGGCTGTTTATCTAACCCTTCACTCCCTGACTGTCAATTCACATAGGTTATGTATCTGGGAAAATGTACTCCTTGATTTGTTACAGCTAAATCCTGACCATATTATTCAATTACTTATTTCAGGACTATTTTTTCCATTATATAGCTACCTCTTTTCCAACATATCTTAGATGTGTTTGCACAGCTCTCATTGTCTGTACTGTCTGAAGAAAGCTGACACTCATCTGCACTTCAACTGTTTTGTTCTTCATTTTAATTGGGATATTGTTACTGCTTCTATCTTTCTTTCTCTTTTTTTCCTCACTATTGTTCTTGCTGACATATTACTTGATTATATCTTTTTTCATCTGGCAGATGTCTTCATCATCACCATCCAATTAGAGGACAGTCAATGAGGATGTATGGAGACTGGAAACTAAGCACAAACTATTTTTGAACTATCAAATGCTTTCTGGAGCACTCACAGAATATCTCTTTGGGGCTATATGACTGCAAATACTAAAGCCTCATATACAGATAGAATAGACCTCTAAAAATTTTAGGTCTTTCTCTGAGATGCTAAAGCCATTGAGTTCACACCTAATGTTTAAAACAGACTTTGAATATACTGGACATTATATAAAAACTTTTCTGTTGCCTAAAATTGCTGTTTTCTAATATTGCTAATATTTAACATCCTCTATTGCAATAAATCCAGCAATCTTTTAGGATTATTTCCCTTTAAGAACGTTTGTCTAATACCTTTTTTCCCCCTGCATTGAATCAACCAGTCTTTTCACAGAGTTTTATTTCAATTTTGGACTTTATGATTCTAATCAATTAAAAAAAACTTAATGAAAAAGTCTTCCAACCTGTTCTTTGTAGTAAATAAAAATTCCAAAGGTGTTCAGTGCTCTGCCAGAGAAAGAAGTGAAGCTAGCATCTTAAAGCATGCCAGCTTGGGGAAGATATGCCCTCTTTGTATGGTTTCCGCATTCTTCTAATTTTGTTTTGTGCATCACATTGCTCATTATACAATGTGGCTAATGACATAAAAATATTTAAATGATGTTATATAGGGAAAAATTAATCTTTTAATCAGCTATTCAATCTAATAACTGTGGTTTTGGAGACACAAGCATGCTATAGATGTATAGTGTTACTTCTCACTGTAGAAACTGTATTTGAAGACAATGTAATTACTACATATATAAAGAACTGGAAAAGCACAAAAATGAAAGAAAAATGTGCTTATCTCATGCCATGACAAGCTTACTGAGGCTTTAAATGGATATATATATTTATAAAATTGCCTTTGACAATTCACAAGATCTGATTATGTGGCAGGATGCTCTGACAAAGGATTTGATTATATGGTGCACTGAGCTGTGGCTAGTAAATAATAACCTTCAGTGTTCATGCTTCTACTGCTTTTGTTAGAATAGTGGCACAATATTGAAAATTAGTAAGTGCCATAAGCAAATCAATTATTGAGGCAGGACAGCATGTACCATTTGGAAAAGGTAAATAGGATAAGCCATTTTACTTCTGGAAGGAATTTTATAAGTGTTTGCAAGTGAAGTGTAGATCCTTATTCGTGAGCCATAAATGAACCAAAGGGAATAGCACAGGAAAACTTGTCATACAGGTATTTAAGAGCAAGCAAACAACAAATAAAAAACTCCAAATAAAACAGACAAAAACCCCACTCAAAACCAAAAACCTTCTTAGCACTGTCCTAAACAACAAACTTTAAAGGTAATGTCTACAAGAATGACATAGTCAACGTCTCAGCCCTGTGCATACTCTCTGGCTGTACTGTCCCTTTCCCCTCTTCTCCCTGTCCAGGACCACATTTCAAGTCAGCCAATGGTCCTCAGCTCCTCATACTTATCCTGCAACGGGGGAGGGGCTTCCCAGGAAGTTTTAAGATTTGAACAGATGTTAAATATACTCACAGCATAATGTTGCAATCCCCTTCTTTAGCACATGCATAGGTATGATCCTCACAGAATGGTTGGGGCATGGAGTTTGCAAAACCTGTTGACTTCAGTGGATCAAAATCCTGCAACAATAAAGAAACTATGTTATATAAATGGAAACCATCTGCCATCACGTCTTATCATTTCTCATCATGCTTTTCTTCATACTTACGTTCACTTACTCACTAGAAACTGATGTAGTGTTCTATTCATACTACAGAACATAGCAAAGACACCAGTCAGGATTTATCCTACATACAATTAGATACCACGAATACACAGAAATCCTAGAATCACAGAATATTCTGAGTTCGAAGGGACGCACAAGGATCATCAAGTACAACTCTGAAGTGAATGGCCCATGTGGAGATCAAATTCACCTTTGCATTATTAGCACCATGCTGCAACCAATTGAGCTAATCAAATGTTTTTATTCAGAGTAATCTTCTTTCTGTTCTCAAAAGAAATTTCCTTTTCTGTAAAAAGTATAACATATGAAATGCATATTTATATGTATATTATAAAAATATATGAAAACCTCAAGATTTTCAAATTTTGTTGTCAAATCATACCAAAATTGACTAAAATCCTAAAGGAAAAAGGTGTACTTAAACTACATTTAGGTCTTTTCATTCTGGACAACTGCATTTTGCAGAAGAAATTTATTTTTTTCATCAAACATTGCTGATTTCAGGTATGCTTTTTTTTTTTTAATTGTACATTGCATAACAATAGGCTTGAAATCCTTTTTACAATGACCTGTAATTTCTTATCTGTTATCTTGTACTGAATCATTAAAAAAAAAAAAAAAATAACCCTTACCGAGTTATAGAAATATGAAACAGTCCAGATTGGAAGGGACTACAGAATATTGTCTCACTCAACCTCTTGTGGCAAAGGGAGCCTAGATGATGTTATATAGCCCCCAGTCTATTCACTGATTATATGGCTGAAATATTTCGAAATACAGATTTTAGCTCCTAAAGGCTCAATTCTTTTCTTATGCATTTAGATACAGTATAGACTGATGATAGCCCCATATAGTTCTACTTTTGTTATTACTGGTATTATGAAAAAATGTCAGAATATTCAGTTTCCTATTTCAAAGTGCCAAATTCTTATTAGAGAAACAGAAACCACTTGAATATACAAATAAATTAACACAAACTGAGTAGAAATTAGCATCTTAAATAAACCACATTTTTAACAAATACATTTTAAAAAGCGTGAATACATATTGACATAAAAATAAATATTTGAAATCACAGCTGTTTAAAAAGTATTTTAAAGAATTATATAATTTTTAGGGTTGTGATTGATATTTTCTTTCAGTCTAAAACCATGGCATAACTCACAAAAAGACATTAAATATTTTGGCTGACACAACTATATCCTGAAGAAATTAAAATCAGTTTAACTGATTGACTAGCCAGATCCACAAGAGCTTTTGAAATGTATCTTTTGTCTTATCTCTGTCTGACAAATTTGATTGCTTCTTCATGTATCCAAGAGTTTGCAGCAGCCTTTTGAAGCATTAACTAATTTCAGGTTTATATTTTCAAAGATATCATGTAAAGAAAGAGTGCATACAGTAGTTGTATTAAAACAAACTTAATATTTTGTGAAGTATTTCCATTTACGGACTGAGTAGAAGTTAACATCTCTGTAGGACACGAGTACAGTATGATTTACGACGATAAAAGATAAGATTATTTGAACTGATTTGACGGATTTAAAATTAAGATTGCATAACCTACAATTTATTCTTAACTAAGACCAAAAAAAAGAAGGAGGGTGGCACAGCTTGGTTTTACCTGGTGTGGAAAGATATGTAGATCACTCCACAGAGAAAACAAGATTACAAATGACCCAAGCAACAGAAATAAGAATAAACCTTAAGGACACTACAAAGATTCTAGTGTAAGATACAGGCCATTGGAAGTCATACATGCATCAACATGTTCAACAGAGTGGAGATTACCTAAGCCTTCCACGTTTGTTACCATTTATGGGGTAGGTAAGCAAAAAAAGAGAATTATTAAGTCTGTCAACTAAGTAGTTGTTCAATTGAAGTGCTTCTTTTCTCTTAGAGTGAGACCAATCTAGTCTTGAAGAAAAGCATGCATATTAGTCTAGAAGAAAAACATGCATATTAGAGTGGGTTTTTTTCATAGTCTTGGCAATTTCTGCATTTACTCTAACTGGTATCTCTCTCCCTCTATTACCATATCCTCTATGCTAAAAATTATTCAAAATATAGATGTAGGAGTATTGCAGGGAAGGTATAGCAGAGGATTTTGGAATGGTTTCATGGTAGTATTGGAATTAATTTGTTTTACAAGAATAGGTGAGAAGAAGAGATACATCAAATATGAGCTGCGTTGAATAAATGAATTTTATTCTCTTCAAAACCAAATTCCTCAAAAAAAGAAAGCATTTTGATATTCCTACTTTGTCCCTAAATTCAAGAGGACTTCCAATTCTGTAAACTATATGGAAGCTTGGAGAATTTTAAAAATAGTGAACAGAAGAATATGTCTGAGAAAAAAAAAGTGAAGAATACCCGAAAGAAGAGGAAAGTCTAAAAACAGCCAGGAAAGAAATACAGTTGAAGAGACAAAGAAGAAGAGAGCAAACAAGAAAAATTAAAACAAATCAAGCAAGAGAAACATTTAGTTAATTATGAGCTTGTTTATGTAGCCAAGAAGTTAGAAATATAAAAACAATAAATAATAAGTAATCAGTGAGAACATGAAAATTGGAGGGATTAACAACATACAAAAGCGCAGTGATGTCTAATTATTATTATATATGTATTCCCAACTCATGTGGCCATGAGAGATGTCTATATAGCTTTGGATAGAGACTTGTGCCATCTTCCTAGAATGCTGGCAAGAATCGCCTTGGAAGCTTTAAAGCCAATGTGAGTAAAATATCTCAATCCTCAATTCACTATTGGCAGTTGAACATAGTTATAAAATCCACATTAAAAAAAATATACACAACCACTCCTTCCTGTTTCATAATGCGATAACTTCTGTCTAATAAAATAAGCACATAAAGTTGTTTCTCTGAGTTTTACATATTCTTGCCTTTTGCATTCTCTACATCATCTGTATGTTTCATTGCAAAAATGATGCTGTGATTGCATCCATAACATACAAAACTGCAGTAACACCAATGCTTCATGCACAAAAATGGTTCCAGAAATTTTGCCTCACAGACTTTGAGAACCATCTATAAAATACATGCCTATTACTACTTTACAAAATCTCCTTGTAGGTTTATTCATGTTTAAATAAAGGCTGGTTCTAATCTGAAAATGCAAGCCTACTTATCTTCTGCATGCTTACACATCCTGGTAGCAGATGTTGAGAAAACACTTGAAAGGAAGAAAAAGCTTTCCATTTTTAACAGAGTGAATTTCTGAACAGAGCGAGCAACACATGGACTCTTAATGATAATGTTTGCCTACAGTAAACAGTGTACTTGGTAAATCCTGGTTTTATTTGGGCTGCATGTATGTAATTTCTAAAATATATTTAACAAAATGAAGAAAATTCCAGAAAAGTACACTCATGAATGAGTAAACAGTGTAAGGGATTAGGGGGCAGATAATCCTGCAATAAACCAGTAATGAACCATCTAACTGTGTTCAGAAGAGTTTTATTTTGTGTGGTGAGCTTTTCCTTTTTTTTTGAGAGGAA